>JAADWP010000498.1:0-21448 GCA_023336215.1 Globisporangium iwayamae
GCAGCAAGCGCGACATATTCAATATGGATGAGACGGCATATTTTTACTGCACCGCCCCGAGCCGCACCCACGCGAAGAGCAGCTTTGCGGGGCTGAAGCAAGTCAAGAAGCGCATCACGGTGCCTGTCACCAGCAATGCCGACGGCTCCGCCAAGATCACCCTGCTGTTCGTCGGCACTGCTCGTCAGCCTCGCTGCTTTCTGGGGAAGTCTGCAGATGAACTCGGGATCCAGTACAGCAACGCGGCGAAGGGGTGGATGACCACCGCTTTGTTCCAGCGGTGGCTCGAGCAATTCAACGCTGCAATGCGGGACGAGAATTGCAACATCTTGCTCTTACTGGACAATGCGCCCTGCCATAGGGTCAGCATCGAGCTTTCTAACATTCGCATTTGCATGTTGCCTCCAAACACTACCGCGCATCTGCAGCCGCAGGACGCGGGTATCATTCGCGCGTTCAAAGCGCGCATCGACGCGATCAAAAACAGACACATGGTCGAGAAGCTTGACATCCTCGCACAGCACGCGCACGTAGTTGGTTCAGCGGAGAGGCTAGCAAACACGCGCTTTGATGTGGATGTACTCTGTGCTATCCGCTGGGCACAGGAAGCCTGGGACAGCGTGACGAGTGCAACAGTATCGAATTGTTGGCGCCACACAGCGAATATTTAAATACCTTTATTTGCTTTGAGCCCCCATAATTTTATAATAAAAACCAGATGTTTTAACCGCACTACTCGGAGAGTCGACTGTATGAGGCCAAAAGTATAGCCCTGCACAAAAAATTTCATTGATCGTCGACACGCTCTCGCGTTTATAGCGCACAACACCGCTTCTAGTACTTTGGCTCAGCACTACCATTCTTCAGAACATCCACACATAGCTTTCGTATCGATACAAGCAAATTCTGGATCAAATCCTGGCTGATCTCGGCTCAGGTGCGCAAAATCGTCACAGTGAGCTCCTTGTTCATCGTGAGCTGCCGTCCATGGGCGTACACCGCCCGCGCAGGCACTCCCCACGTATTCTCGATAGGGTTCAAGTCTGGCAGCTTGGTGGGTCAGTCGAGAACTTGCATTTTTGCTGCACAAGAAAGTCCTTTGTAACCACCGAGGCATGGGTTGACGCTCCGTCCTGTTGGAACACGTAATATCGCCCGTAATGGAGATTGATATGCGGTAGCAAAAAACTCCTAGAGCGTATAGACGTAGCCGCAGCTGTCCTGGTTGCCACTCATGATCGTCAGCTGTATCGCGCCGTGGGTGCTGAAACCTCCTCACACCATGACGCTGCCACCTCTGACTGCCGCTTCGAATAGATTTGCCCTTCCGCAAATCGTGCCAATAGAACTGCATACCGTCGGGCCCGTCTAAGTCAAGCTTCTTTCGTCGCTGAAGATGACACAGGCCCAATCGGTAGCGCCATGACACTTTCTCCTCCGTCCATGCAAAACGCTTCAACATGTGAGCAGTCGTGAGAAGGGGAGTACCCATGCGCTTGGAGTAGAGGAGATTTGAGTTCTCTTGGAGCAGCAAGCGAACACGCCAAGTGCTCAGCAGCAACTCGAGTACAGCTCTTTGCAGCTCGACCACGCGCTGAATCCTACCCTTTTTGCTCGCCCCGTGTGCGATGTGCTTGCGCGCGAAGACACGTTTTGCTCCGTGAAGCCTAAGAGTAGCCCCGTGCTTACGAAGCCGCACAAGCTGGCTCACCTCGAGTGGGCTCGTGCATCCGTGACCATACGGGCCGCGTAGGAGACAATAATCATCTCTGATGGGAAGAAGCTCAACCTCGACGGCCCTGACGGACTTCAGTACTGCTGGCACGATCTCCGTCGAGAAGAGCAGGCCTACTCAAAGCGTCAAGCGGAAGGTGAATCGGTGATAAGGCGGGGTGCATTTTCCACGAAAGGAAAGTCTAACTTGGCCATCTTGCACGGCAGGCAGAACAGCGAAGCGAAGCGTACGTGTGCAATCTCCAGGAGAACTTGCTTCCATTCGCGCAGCAGCACCCACACGGGCTCACTTTCCAGCAAGATGGCGCCTCCGTCCATCACTCGCGCTACACCATGGGCTGGTTTGCTGAGCAGGATGTGACCGTCATGCGCTGGTCAGCGCTGTCTCTGGACCTCAACCTAATTGAGAATGTGTGAGGCATGCTCGTCTGTCGCGTTTACCACGGGGGAAGGCAGTTCTCCAACAAGCAAGAGCTCCAGTCCGTCATTCTCCAAGCCTGAGACGAGATCAAGTCTGGGTACACCAAACGACTTGCCCGTTCGATGAGCAACTAATGCGTCACTGTTCTAGAGCTCATGGGGAGCAAGACACCATATTATCAATCGCTGATGCTTGCTTAAACGCTTTCATTACCAATGTTACCGGCTTGGTCTTATAAATACTCCCATCCAAAAAACTTTTTTCTGATCCATGAATTTTTGATTTTGAATGCTGAAATTAATACTACGAGCTGAACGCGTAAACAGGAGCAGCGTGTTCAAATTTCAGCCAATTTGATGAAAATTTCCGTTCACAGCACGAAAAAGTCGTTGATGTTATAACTACTGCCACCACTGTACAGCAGTTTAGGCTTCTGACGTAAATTTCAGAAATATGCTGTTTTTAAAAAAATCAAAAGCAAAGTAACGTTAGATAAGTTCTATTTTCACGATGCCGATTTATGAGAGCGGCGTCAACACGTCAGCAGTCCCGTCGGATCCTTCACGTCATTTTTTCCCTTTTTGAAGTTTGGTGAAACGAAACGAAAAGCTCTGTCATTGCGAAAGATCGCCAGCAGCTCTCAAGCAGCAGGAAAGGACGATGCAGCGCGTACAGCCAGCGACCACAGCGACGCTCCGCCGCGCAGGCAGCGCTTCTCTTCGCAAAGCCCGTGGCGTGCAGCAGCAGCAGCTCGCGCGCGCGCTCTCGGTGCCGGCGACCAGCCTCAGCGGCGGCGCCAGTGGCTACGTGCAGGAGACAGTCATCCCGACGTTCCACTTCCAGAAGTCGCTCACGCGCCTGCCGATCCCCAAGCTCGAGGAAACGCTCGCGCGCTACCTGGCGTCGGTCGAACCGGTCGTGACCGCCGAGCAGTTCGCGCAGACGAAGAAGGCCGTGGCGGCGTTCCAGGAGGGAGTCGGCCCGGAACTCCAGAAGGCGCTCGTGGCGCGCGATGAGGCTAACAAGCACACGTCGTACATCAACCAGTGGTGGCTCGAGATGTACCTGAACGACCGCCAGCCGATCGTAATCAACTACAACCCGCAGATCAAGCTGAAGGAGGACCCCGTGGCAGCCAAGAACACACAGAGCCAGCGCGCCGCGTCGCTCATCGCTTCCACCGTGCGCGTGCACCGCACGCTGCGCGACCTCAAGCTCGAGCCGGACGTGTTCCACACCAAGCCACAATACTCGAAGACCGGCGCGTTCCAGTACTACGCCAAGCTGCTCCCCGAGTCGGTCTCGTTCTACGGTGCAGCTGCGCTGGGCGCGTACCCACTGGACATGAGCCAGTACAAGAACCTCTTCGCCTCTGCGCGTCTGCCAAAGATCGGCCGCGACGAGCTCAAGACGTACGAAGGCGCACGCCACGTGGTCGTGCAGCGCGGTTCCAAGTTCTTCAAGTTCGACGTACTCAAGGCGGACGGCTCGGCCGTAGCCGACGAGCAGATCCTGGCGAACATCGAGGCGATCCTCGCGCAGCCGCTGACCGTGGGCACGAAAAGCGAGCCGGGCGTGGGCCTCTTCACGACTTTGAACCGCGACACGTGGGCAGACGCGCGTGACCACCTGATCTCGTCGAGCGGCGTAAACAAGGCGTCTTTGGACGCTATCGACAGCGCTTTGTTCGTGGTCTCGCTCGAGCACGGCACGCCCGAGACGCCGCAGCAGCTCAGCCGCACGTTCCTGGTCGGCGACGGCTCGAACCATTGGTTCGACAAGAGCTTTCAGCTCATCGTAGCAGCGAATGGCAAGGCGTCCGTGAACTTCGAGCACTCGTGGGGCGACGGCGTGGCCGTGCTGCGCTACCTCAACGAGATGTACAACGACAGCATCAAGTACCCGGTGCTCACATCGTCGGGGCTTGCAAGCCCGCAGGAGCTCACCTGGGAGCTCAGTGACAAGTCCAAGAGCCTACTGACCGAGGCAAAGGAGACCTTTGACAAGTGGACCGCGCGTCTGTTGGTCGAGTGCGCGCAGACGCCGGTCACCCGTTCCATTGGCTCGAACTACAACGTCGGTGTGGACGGCATCATGCAGATGTCGATCCAGCTCGCGCACTTCAAGCTGCACCAGAAGTTCGTCGCGACGTACGAGAGCGCGAGTACGGCCGCGTTCAAGCACGGCCGCACGGAGACTGTGCGCAGCTGCACGAATGAGGCCGTGAAGTTCGTCACGGCCATGACGAACGCGTCGGTCTCAGCTGCGGAGAAGGAAGCCGCGCTGCGCACAGCGGTGAAGAAGCACGGCGAGCTGACGAAGAACGGCGTGATGGGCCAGGGCTTTGACCGCCACTTGTTTGGGCTGCGTGCTATGGCCGGACTCGCCGGCATGGAGACCCCGGAGCTCTTCACGCTCCCGGCGCACGACGTCATGAGCAAGATCATCCTATCGACGAGCACGCTGTCGAGCCCGGCGCTCGAGGGCGGCAGCTTCGGCCCCGTGAACGACGACTGCTACGGCATCGGCTACGGCATCGAGAGTCACGGGTCGCTCTTCCAGCTCTCGAGCTACCGCGACGACTTGCCGCAGCTCAGCGAGCTGCTTGTAGAGAGTATCGTCGAGATCGAGAACCTGCTGGCGGCCGGCGCGAAGAAGAACTGAGGCGTGAAGGTTACGTTACGCACACACTTGTGCGGGTGGATTTGTATTGCCTCGTGTTTCGCAACAGCGTCAATGATGCCATAACAAGCAGCAGCAAATGGAAACAAGCGAGATTTTAAATGAAATGGTCGAGAACCTACTCTGAATTGGATTGCTGCTTGCGATCTTTCGCTCTGTCTCAACATGTGTGTCGTGGAACTGAGTCAAGCTATCGACGTCGCTGTTGCTTTGGACTGCGTGGTCGTCCTGCACTCGTTGGACGCTCACTAGCGCCCGCGGCACCAACAGCAGCAGGCGCGGGTGCAGCGCCACCACCACCAGCAGGTCGCTTGTTGTTCGCATTCGCTGCCGCGCCTGCTCGCGTTGAATCGCCTGTTGTTGCTCCTGGCCCTCGGCCGACACTACGGTCACGCCACCCGGCTGGATTGTTGCTGTTTGGAGCAGCTCCCGTTCCACCAGGGGCCGCTGAACCTCCGCCGCTTGGTGCGCGATTTCGATTCGCTGCAGGATTCGCGCTGTTGCTACCGCCTCGCGAATCATCACGAGCGCCTGGATCGCCAGAGTTTGGTCGATCGCTCCGCCGTCCCGAGTCGCCTCGTGAAGCCGATGACGAGTGATGGTTGCGATTGCGAGAGGCCGGGCCACCAGCAGGAGCTCCTGCGGCATTGCTGTCTTTGCGGTAGTTCGAGTCTGCGTTCGAAGAGTGGTGCTGGGATCGGCCGCCATCTCGCTCGCGGTCGCGATGCGGACTGCCACCGCCTCCAGCAGCTGCGTTCGCATCTGAAGCCGCTGCTGCTGGAGCGGGGTCTTTCTTGATCTTCCATGGGAGCGTCTCCTCCGCCACGGTCTCCACGGTCTGCGTGCGGAACGACACGGGCTCCTTGCCGGGCTCGTCGAACGCCCAGTCGCGCGGCTCAGGCTCCTGTCCAGGCAACACAGTACACAGAATAAGTGATTAACTACCATCCACCTCGCACGGAATAACCAAATTATAGCACAGCGATTTCCACCCCAAGACGTACGATTTGCGTAAAGTACTCGTGCTCAAGCGCTGCCTTCGCTGTTAGTCGCAGCTCAGGATCTAATTTGTCATCGACAACCAACAGTGTTAGCACGATCATGCATACACCAAACAACACAGTATCCACTCACCATACTCCAGCAGCCGCGAGATGAGGTCGTAGAGTGCGGCACCGCTCCTACCACTGCCAAACTTGACCGCGTTCTTGAGCTCCGACTGAGACGGGTACTTGCGCTCGCGGCCCATTTGCACCACGTGGCTGTACTCCGGAAGGTTGTCAAGCCCCTCCCAGGTCTGCGGCGAGGGCATGCCTAGCACTTTGAAGATCTTGTCGAGCTGGTCTTTCTGGAAGGGCGCGTTCGAGCCCTCGACCTCCTTGCCGCAGAAGAGCTCGCGCGTGTTGATGATCTCGGCGAAGATACAGCCCACGGCCCAGAGATCCACGGCCTTCGTGTAGTGCTTGGCACCCAGCAGCAGCTCCGGCGCGCGGTACCAGAGCGTCACGACCACGCGCTCGACATCCGACAGCGCCTTGATCGGCTCCTTGTACAGTCGCGCAAGCCCAAAGTCTGCAATCATAACGCAATACATAGAGAAACAAACGTTAATGAGTAAACAACACGCCTATACAATAACAGGTGTAGCATACACGCACCAGCCAGCTTGACCTGGCCGCGCTTGCGACCGTGGCCCACAACCAGGATGTTCTGTGGCTTCATGTCGCGGTGCATGACCCAGGCGTCGTGCATGTAGTCGACGCCCTTGAGGATCTGGTACATGAGCGACTTGCGCGCGTACTCGGAAAGCGGTTTCTGCTTGCTTTGCACGATGATGTCGTGCAGGTCGTGGTCCGCATACTCGAACACGAGCGCCAGCATCTTCTCGCGCGGGTCCAAGTGGACGTCGTGTAGATGCACGACGTTGTCGTGATGCAGCTCGCGCAGCAGCTTGATCTCACGCACGGTCGCGCTCGAGAGCACCACGTCGTTCTTGCCCTCCTTGTGCGACTTGACCAGCTTGATTGCGAACGTCATGGGCTCCTCTTCGTCAGCGGTGGTCGCGTTGTTGGCGCCGCCGGCGATCGCACCTGCGGTGTTACTGCTGCCACTCCCGCCGCTTGCACTCGGCCGCGGCAGCAGCGCGTTCGAGTACGCCTCGGCCTTGAACACCATCCCATACGTGCCCTCGCCGATCTTGCCCAGGATGCGGTACTTGTCCGTGAGGCTCTCGGGCCGCCGCAGCGATGAGCGGCGCATCGTGAGGTACGTGCGAAGTGGCTCGTGATCGCCCTTTTGGAAAAAAAAGCGGAAAACTCAAGTTCTGATTGTACTAGAGTTTCCTATTGTTTGGGTTTAGATAAAGCTCCGCACAAGTAACCCATACAAACATCAAGTGTATCAGCGGATTCAGTCCTATGTTTTTTAGCAGCGACATCGGGTTACTGTTTTGTGTGGTGGGTTGAAGAAAGTTGCTTTTTATTTACAGCTTCAATGCACAATGCAATGCAAAATACAATGCACAATGCATTGCATTGTGCATTGCTTAAAGAACGTTCCTGACGATTCGCTACCCATTAAAGTACGATCAGTGCGACGCTGCCTTTTCCATTAAAGTACGAATCGCCCAACACGCTTTGGCCCGTCGCGATTGTGTCATTCTCACAATCACAAAAGTCATGGCGGTGCGCTTGGTACTGCGCAACGGCGCGAAGCTGCTGCTGGGCACGACGGCTGTGGGTTCAGCGGGCGTGTCGTACCAGTCGCAGAACGATGAGGGCTTCCGTCGCTCGCTCTACTTCTGGCGCAAGGCCTTCCCGATCTACTGCCAGTACCGCGCGACGCAGCTCTACATGGAGCAGCTCGGCCTGTCCGAGGAGCAGCAGGACGCCGAGTACGACCGCCTGCATGAGCGCTTCGCGCCTGAGGTCTTCGACATCGTGCTCGAGCTCAAGGGCTTCTATATCAAGCTCGCACAAGTGGGCTCGACGCGCCCGGACTTCCTCGCCAAGCCCTACTTGGACCGCGCCGCGACGCTGCAGGACGACGCCCCGTCCAAACCCATCGAGGAGATCGTGGCGATCATTGAGCAGTCGTATGGTAAGCCCGTGAGCGAGGTGTTCGACTGCATTGACCCAAAGCCGCTGGGCGTAGCATCGATCGGCCAGGCCCATCGCGCTGTGCTCAAGGACGGTACGGAGGTGGCTGTGAAAGTGCAGCACCCGGACGCCGAGGGCTTCTTTCGATGGGACATCAAGACGATTCAGGACTTCTGCCGCCTGTTCCAGCCAGCGCATCTGCCATACCTTGAAGAAGTCGAGAAGCAGTTCATGACCGAGTTCGACTACTTTGAAGAGGCGAAGAACCTCGACCTGGTGCGCGCGAACATCGCCAAGAGCCCATACGCCAAGCAGATCGCGATCCCAGAGCCGATCGTGCCGCTGTGCACCAAGGAGGTGCTCGTGATGGAGTTCCTCAAGGGCAAGAAGCTGCTCGATGGCATCCACGACCACCTCGCGGCCATCGCGGCCGACAGGGGTGTGACGGTGGACTTTCTCAAGGAAGACCAGGCGCGGAAAGACAAGGAGCGCGCTGCTTTGGGACTCGATATTGAGTCGGGGCCAGATGCGATCCAGCTGCGTATGTACGCAATGACGCTCGCCGCGAAGCGTGCGGCGCGCCGAGTCGGGCGCTTCGCCTACGACTATACGTGGGGCTTTGTGTCTCCGAAGCAGTGGGAGCCTGAGAAGAACTACCAGATTCTGAACATCCCCGAGGTGCTCAAGCTCGTCATGGATGTGCACGGCTACGAGATCTTCGTGGATGGTTCGTTCAACGGCGACCCGCACCCGGGCAACATCCTGTTACTGGACGACGGACGACTGGGGTTGATCGACTACGGCCAGGTGAAGCACATTAGCAAGGAGCACAGGCTGAACTTGGCGAGGCTCATCGTGGCGCTCGCTGAGGGTACGCGGGACGACATCATCCGTGTGCTCACGCAGGACATGGGCGTGCGTACGATGAACAACAATCCGTACTACCTGGAGAAGCAGGCGCGCTTAATGATCGACAACGACGACCGCAGCATCACGGAGGGCATGAACGCCCAGGCGTTCGTTGAGTACCTGGACACGTAAGTTTGTTTGGCTGGCTTGTTCATTTCTGATGAAGTGACGCATTAACTCTCTTTTTTCAATCATAGGATCGACCGCATCGAGTACATGCCCGACGACTACGTAATGGCGTTCCGCACGTCACTGCTGCTGCGCGGCTTCAGCTACCTGCTGCACTACAAATTCTCGCACTCGCATAGCTGGAAGGACGTGGCCAAGCAGGTGCTCGCCGAGGCAGGAGAGGCACCGCTTGCGACTACTGTGGCTGCTCCTGCTGCTAAGGACAAGTGAGTATGAGGAAGAAAAGATTTAGAGAGAGATGGACGTGAAGAGCGAGGTAGCATCGGCGCCTCGTATAGAGCGAGTGGACATTTTGGGTTTTGCAAAATAGAAATGGTTTTCGTGTCTCAAGAGGTCACAAAAACGTGAACGCGCGTGCGATCACAGCCACACGTTTCCTTTTGTTTTGCTGTGAAGATTTATAAATGTAGCCACTCGTAAGCACCTGAATACTAAGTAAGCGAACGAAGTCGAAATGTAGCCATTCCCATATGAGCTCTTCTTTGCTGTATCAACCGGCACTGTACCTACGGGTGACGTAACCCGCGCCTTGTGTGCACAGGTCTGGAGAGGTGCTGAGCAACAACCACTCAGCTGAGTGTGAGCTTTTGTGATGTAATGTCCATTCGGCTAAATAGGAACACTGGACCATAATATATGAGCAACTGCAGCGCGACGACGACGACAACGCTCGTCAAATGGTCGTGACTGGTAAGAAGCTTCGATATAAACCATCCACGCGTCTCATCCGAGACGTTGAGAACGTTCGGTTCGAAGGAAATGAGAATGCGACTGTGGTTTGGAATTGGATATGCGCGCGCAGAGGTTTCAGCCTGTTTCCTCCAGAGCTATGTGCATGCGATCTTCGACCAGCGAACGTCTGGCGGGTGAGACCTCAATCAATCACTCATTCATACACCGCCACAATCCCAGGTCCGGGCACGTGACCTGGCTTTGAAAGAGCTTGGGTTTTGGACATTGTGATCTCGCAGCGGCGGCACTTGGGAATCACACATAATTACATTCGGCACGTGGAGCGCAAGTGGCAGCAGGTTCAAGAGCCATGGTGAACCCGTTCAGTCGTCTGACAGTGAGACTCTTTGACTCGAAAGCACAACAGCAGTCAGCGTTACCAACTTTACAGCTCAGCGAGCTGTCTGTCGTGACGCCATCACCAGCAGCAGCGTCAGCTTTAACATGGTCGTCGCTGTTCAAGAAGAAGAGCCACAACAGAACGCAGAGTGAGAAGCTCGAGGTGGCATCGGTGGGCAACAGACAAGCGACTCTTTTCAGGTACAGCGGTCCTCAGCAGCCAAAGAGACGTTGGACAGCGCGGAAGATCGAGAGCGAGTGCACTGAGAAGGACGAGAAGAAGCGCGTGCAGCTCATGAGCGCGGAGATGCAGATCCAGATCGCACAGCTCGTGTTCGGATACACCTGAGCTTTCTGCATATGGGCAGGGTAGTCTGCGTGTGTGTGTGTGTGTGGAAAGTCTAACCAGGAAGAAAGAGTTGCTCGTATTCCATGAAAGTGTTGAGCTCAGGAACTGACTGAACGAAAGAAACTAAATGCACCTGAAGTCAGCCTTGTAAACTCTTGGCGCATCAGTAGGAATTGAAGCGCTATGCTTCGCATCATGCAATTGGACGATTCCATGTAGGTTCGGCACACGCACCAGAAAGTGCCCTTCTGTGACTCATCCAGTCCACCCACGAGAATATTGAACGAGCCATATTCATCAATTTCAATAAGCGTTTACATGAATGCACGCTCAGTACCTGTTCTCCCTATCAGCCTCGGCTGCTATCTCCAAAAGACACTTAGTCATCGTCGGCGTACAGAGATGACTTGGAGAGCAGCACCGGCATTTGGAACTGCAAGCCCGCCGCGATTCGGCTCTCAATGTCCATGGCATCAACACGGAACTGCAGCCATCTGCACACATTTTGAACAGAACATAGAAATAGAATAGCAGTTAGCATCATAAGTGGCAGCCTGGCAGCTAACAGCACAATCACACAAAGAACGCACTCTTTCACGGCCAGTGCAGTGTACGGCAGCAGGTTTTCGGGGATCGCCTCGGCCGCGTCATGCTTGCCGGCGAGAGACTCGAGTTTGCCCGTCACCTCGGCGACGTCCATCTGCGACAGCTGCTCGTCCGGCTTCTTCACGGCCGTCTCGGCAGTCGCGTTCTGCGTTAGCACCTCGATCCACTCGCGCTGGTCCTCGTACGTGGGCGCACACAGCGTGAACTTCTGGTAGCCGCTGTCGACCTGGAAGCAGTTGAAGAGCACCACGCGCGAGCCCTGCGACTGGTCGATCTGGTTCGCGATCTCCGTCACGACGCTACCAATCACGTTGATCTCGCGCTTGATCGGACCGTTTTCTGTGTCCGAATACCCGAGCTTGTTGTTCTGGAGTGAGAAGAACTTCTGCTTCCACGTGTTCTTGTAGATGAAGCCCTGCTTGAGCAGCACGCCCTTCTTCTTCCACGTCGCCTTCAGAGGCTGCTTGGTGGCGCGCAGCAGGTTCCCGTCCTGCGCCTGACGGTCGATGTACTTCTTCGCAGCTGCGTAGATCGACTCCAGCAGCCGGTTGAACTGCAGCTGGATGTTCGGGTCCATCTTGGGCTGCGGCTGCAGCGGCATTTTGTTGAAATCCTCCGAGATGCTGCGCGTCTTCCGGTCCGAGAATGATGTGAAGCCATCGACGCTCTTGCGATCCGAGCCAGACGTTGACGTCGGCGTGCTGCTGTTGCTATTGAAGCCGCGGTTACTTGGAGACGAAATTGTCAGTGACAGTCCCGTGCCAGACGACCGAGGCGATGGAGCTGGAGATGCTCGAGGCGACGAGCGGGGCGATGCGAGTACTGATCGAGGAGAAGAAGAGCCGAAGCGCTTCTGCACAGACTCGATCAGGTTGCTTGCGCTGTATGATCTCGAGCGCTTGGGGTTCTCCGTTTGCTCTTCTCGGCCAAGCGACGAATTGAAGTCTGCCGCCACCGCGTCAATCTGGCGACGGCTGTGCGGAGGCGTGTTGACGAACGACGCCCCCTTCTGCGTCCAACCGTGTGACTTCATCGCTCGGTACGCAATCAGCGTATGGTAGAAGTGGCGCACCTCGCGATGCCAGTGCAGGAACAGCCGCGTGAACGACTGCAGCAGCTCGAAGCGTAGTTTGTCTGCGTGGCGCTCGGGGAAACAGTCCCAGCAGTTGTACAGGAACTCGAGTGTGGTCAAGACAACCTGGGTGTGCTCAGATTCCAACAGAATGCGAAGCGCAGCGCACAGAAATCGGAAGTCAAACGACGGAGGCAGCAAGGACACCTCGTCACCCGCGGGAATCGAGTACTGGTCGTCCTGGTGGAAGTTCCATCGATCGTTGTTCTCCAAGTGCGACAGTCGGTACGAGCCCAGGCGAACGCGCCAACTTCGAATCATGTACATCCACACACCCAGCAGCTCCACCGATCCGATCACGGCAGTGACATCGTGCACGTTTGTTGAACTCAGCAGGAACTTGGTCATCGGGTTGATTAGCGTCGGATTCGACAGCATCGTGCACGACAGCTTGTACAGTGTTGGTGGCAGCCATCCAGATTTCTGCGTCTTCAGCTCCAGAAAGAATACCTTCAGCACTTGGGCGTATCCGGGGAGATGGATCCAGCCGATCTTCTGGTTCAGCACTGCCAATGTGTCGAGAACGTACCACAGCCACTGGTCTACCAGCAGAATGTTCAGCGTGTTCGCCTCTCCATTCAGCCGACGGAAACGCGACTTCCACGCTTCCGTTGTGATCTCGTACTTGTCCTCTGCCTCTTCTTCTTGCTTCTTCAGCACCTTCTCGCCGTACTCATCGTAGATCGCCTTGTGGAATCGGCGCCAGTCCAAGTGTGCCTCGAGACCATCCATCGCGAACAGATCCGCGTTCGCGTTCGGTCGGAACTCGGCCAAGTTCGGAATGTCCTCGACGTACGAGTCGGCCCACAGCTGATACAGTTCAACACCGAAGCTGGGGAGACGGAAGCACAACACCGAGAGCATTCTTGCAACAAAGAACATCAAGTTGTTGTTCATCACGCCGCGGACCGAGACCGTCTGGAGCACGCAGAACTTCGTCTCAACGAGCATCGCGCGAAGCTTCAAACCAAACTCGATGTCGCTTTTGCTCACTTTGTGCGTCTGCTTGAAGCCAAGAGAGTTAGTCACCACGGTGGAGTCGAAGCCTAGGAGTGGTAGGTCGCTCAGCTCTGCGCGCTTGACCAGGTAAAAGAGCAACTCGTAGAATACGTTTCGCAACGTGTAATGTCGCACTCGGATGTTCTCCAGCAAGAACTGCCACAGTCGCAGCAGGATACTCTTCGTTTCGTCCAGTGCTTCTGCCGTCGCGTACACCCAGGAGAGCATGGATGCCTTGTGAGAGATTTGAAGCATCTTCAGGATCTTCGTCGCCTTCCGCACTTTTCCTTCTTTGTCATCCTTCTGACGTACTGACATCAACTCCACCAGATCTTGCATCTTCTCCAACACGCGCTGGGCTTCAATTGGGATCACCACTTTCGACTTTCGAGGAGCCTTCTTGGACGACGGGACGCCAACAATCACTGAACTGGACGAGGAAATGCCAGACTCGCTGATCACCCCGCAACGCAGCTGACGGACATCAGGAATCTTCTTGAACAGGATGGTGCCATAAATGACAGCCACTTGGTGACCCTTTAACGTCAGACTTTGCTCGAACTTGCTCGTGACGAACTGCTCCGAGAAACCCAAGCCGTTGAGTCCAAGTGACGGGTCAGCGTCGAACTTCTTCTTTATTCGCTCCTGCAGCGCGTCTTCGAAACTCTTCTCGAGCGAAAGCCATGTCTGACCAAACAGCAGGGTGTTGCGAATCTCTTCATCAAACCGCCTGTCTTCGCTTGAAATTGTCTGAGCACAATAACAAAGACAATAACAAACGTTAATTATCAACCAGCAGATCTCAAGGAAAGAACATCCAAACCATTCTACGTACTACTTTTTCTTTGTTGTACTTGTCGAGCAACGTGAGGAAGCCGCCATCCGGATCTGTCGCCATCTGACCTCTTCCGACGCACAATTGACGAATCTACAAATCGAGCACGCTTCATCGGTCAGTACAATATAGAAACACACAGCCACATCAGCAACAAACAATGACAACATACCTCAAGAGTCAATGTCGCTGACATCAGCTCATCAAACGTGCTGTACCGCGTGATCGCCGGCAGGGAGTCAGTCGCTGTCGTCCATTGCACGCCCACTGGGTCCTCCGCGACTAGCGGATCCGAAAACGCATCTTCATCCGACGGTGGCAGCTGCTGCGAATTTGGTCGCGACACACGTGACGACAACACTGCGAGTCTCGCCAGCGACTGGAAACTCACGTCGTTGATTTCCGACATCACACGCTTTTCCGCATGCTTGAGCACGTTGCCCATGTAGAACGTCTCGCTTGTGCCGATCGTGCATTTGTAGCTGACTGCGAACTTCTTGAGGGGCAACGACGCGTCTTCTTGGAAATCGTGGCCTTCAGGACGATCCAGTTCGTTCGCAATCGCAGGCATCATCACACCCACGTCGCTCACGGAAATGTTCCACTCGCTGCACTGCTCCATGTAGCAATTGAAAACGATGCGGCCATTGTCGCACCCGATCAGGTGGTGGTCGTGGTGCACTGGACCCGTCGCGACCGTCCACAGGTCGACCTTCGCGCACCCGATCATCGTCTTGGACTGGAACTTGCGGTTCGTAAACACCTTCGCGACCAAATACTTCTTTGGCAAAAGGTTCAGCGTTCCCTTATACTCGAACGCGATCAGCACGCCTTTATAGTTCGGGTTGAGATCCGCTTTAATCACGGGTGTCGCGTACGGCGACTGCTCCTCTTCGTCGTCCCAGTAGAACTCGACGAACGGGTCGCTCTTGCCGCTGAGCTTGCGGCCCTGCAGGTTGCGGCACTGGATGCCCGAAATACGCACGCGGAAGAGACACTCGGACTCGTTCTTGCTCTCCACCATCGGGTCGAACATCGAGCGCAGAAACTTAGGACTCATCTTGGCGGGACTTGCCTGGCTGCCTTTGCCATAGAGATCGCCGAACTCGAGCGTCGCCGCCGAAAGCTGGTTCCACGACTCTTGGTTCAGCGTGCGCGGCGACGTCGTCGTACTATTCGGCGTGCTCGTCGGGGCGCTCATGGTACTCGCTGGTCTCGTTTTCCTGAATATGCAGGATCGTCTCTTTCTGTTTCTTCTTCTTCTCCCCGTCTGTTTTCCTCGACTGCCTCGTCACGTCTCTCGAAAAGATCGCGTGCGGTTATCTATCACAGCCAGCACACAGACAACACACACACACACACACACACACCATATGCGCGCTCTTGATCCCCCTTGAGCTAGTTAAGAGAAGATGCGTCCGTCGAGTGTCTCGCGAGCGAATAAAGCTGTCGAACAAAGCCATTGCAAACTGAGTTGAGTTTGATATTGTTTTTCCAGCCTGGAACCATAAATCAGTCAGTCTATGCATGATCGTGATGATCCCCAGACTTGAGGAGGATGGATGAATGAACATACTGCTCGGTCACTTGTTGAGCGCCCTTCTGCGAGAGATGGAGAGAGAGAAAGAGAGAGTTCAGAAAGTCAGAATCAGCCAATCAGGAGTTGTGGCACATTGGGAGTTCGTCTGCTGTTTTTTGATAACGAATTAACCTCTTCTTCTCCATAAACACTCGATGGCAATCAACAACTCGGCGGGTCACAGCCGGAGACCTTGTACTCAGCCTAGGCTTGATTGCTAGTTGTGGTGGCGGTACCGTAGCTCTCGTAAAAGCCCACTGGCGACGCTTGTTGCAAGCCCTGGCTGTTGCCATACGGGCCGCCAACAAACAGGAAGTTGTTCAGAAAGCTCGACTCAAAGACCGAGAAGTCGTCGCTCGATGATGCCGCCCTGGTGGCCGTCGACACAGCCTGCTGCTGCTACGAATTGCTCTTGAGCAGCTGGATGAGGTCGATCTTCATGGCTGGCGCATCGTAGGCGGTGCCAAAGGGCGTGCGCGCCGCCATCTGTGCACGCATGATACAACACCGCTGCTGCAGACGCTTCTAGTTCGTGTTGGCCTTCTTGCGGTGGAATTATCGGGATTCTCGACTTGAAGCGTGAGTGGTGTAGTCGAGGGTTAGTTGCAACTTTGAATTAGTCGCATAGATCGCAGATGGATGGCTTAGAGATTGCTCGGAGCTAGATGAGGAATTCCTCGGATTAGTCCTTTGAGTGTTCCTAGAGAAGTCTAGGGAAGTGTGTTCAAGTAGGAAAGCTGAAGCTAGGAGCTAACCTTCGCCGGGTGTGGCTTTGTGCCTCTAGAGGCTTTCCACATCCGCAATTCCAGACTCAGTGGGAGTCAAGTGCGCTCAAGTCTTTTCGTCATCGGCCTTCACCAGCATAACAGCTGGACTTAGGACCTCTGAGCCTAAGTGTGAACGTGGACGTCCAAGGTTCTCGTTAGGAACTCGCAGAGCTTGAGTGCGCGCGGGTTGTGGCAGACCTTGCTTGGGTAGGAGCATCGCACCCGTGGCGCGAAGAGCTCCTCGACCGCAAGCATGTGCGAGTAGAGGCCGGTCACTGTTGTGAGTGTGAGTGTGGATGAATCTGTTGACTGAGTAAGTGCCTGTTCAATAGCCGCTCGTCTGGATCTCCTATGTGGACCACGTGTGGCTTTAGAACCCCTCTTGGGCGTCCGTCCACTTAGTCCGGACAACGCAAGGCGATCAGCGCCTTCTCATCACTTGCATAGCTGGTGCATCGATCCTACAAATCCCTTGAACAGAGGTGAAGCGTAAACAGACCTAATCAGGATCTGTGAATTGAGTCGTGAAATTTGCTAAACTGAACCCAAGCGATGATTACTAAAAAGCGATGTGGTGATCGATCCTTTTAGACGCACGACTCGAATAAAAAATGTGGAGCAACGACAGATAACGCTGACCCATTGGGTACAAATTCACGGCTTGCTACTTTGATACGCCAGCCCCAGGAGTAAATGGCGATGTAAAGCACCAAGCTGGGCACTTCGTTGGGCATGTATCCTAATTTGATTCCGTTTGATTCCTGAAAAGAGGCAAAATACAGTAAGAGATCCTCCGAAATCGTTTAAGGTATCGCACGAACATGTATATACAAATTGCTACTGGATTAATTGGCAAACCAGTTTGTGTAAATGACAAATGCGTGTACCTGTTCCAGCGAACTTGAAACGCAAGTCCTCGGTTCAGTGGCGGCTGAAATCTCATGGTGGGTCAACGGCAGGCAACTCCAGCACGGCTGGCCGGTCTGGCCTGGCTGGCATCGCCCGTCGCGTTGCAGTATGGAGATGGCAGTGGCGGTGGCGATGGCGCAAGAGTTAACGGAAAACCCCGTCACCCTCGTCTGCCAGTTTTAACTAAACACTTCAAGGTGCAGCAGAAGAGGCGGCTTATCAACCAACGTCGGAGAACGATCGAGGAGCTCAACTCAACTCTTTGCGAGGGAGTGGGTGGGTGAGTTCAGCTGGGATTGTTGAGATACTGAGGTGATGGTGTGTGTGTGTGTGTGTGTGTGTGTGTGTGTGTGTGTGTGGCTTTGTTCCGCACGCCGCTGCTGCTGAAGAACGCAATCAATCCAAGTAAACTGTGTCCATCAATGTATCTATTAACACACCATTTGTATACGCAAAAGCCTCGATCGATCATGTTGCTTGTTCGAGAGAGAGGCTCCGGGTAGATAGCGAAGGTTGGGTGTCGTGCAACGGCTCTTAATTTAATGTTCGCTTGCTTGCCGCAGCAACCAGTATGTCGGTGGCGTCCACTCGATTGCGTCCGATTTCAGACGCGCGGGAGTATAAAATGAGCTCACTTACAGGCGGAAGTCGTACTCGACTGCGCCGCTGCCAAAGCTCTGCACGTCCGCCGTCCGTTTCTCTTCGCCACCAGCATTGTCACCGTTGGTAACTGCCGTACCATCAGCGCTTGTGAAGCCGAATGCGGAGAAGTTGGGCTCGTCGAAGAGAATACTCTGCAGCAGCTGCGCATCCTGCACGGTGAGCTCGTCGTGCTGGATCGTGTAGCCGTAGTGACCATGGGATGGGTGGTGCTCATTTCTAAAGCCGCCGTCAGCACGTGAGAGTACGAGGGACAGCGATGATGCGTCCACAGCTGTTGGCGAGGAGGCGTATTCGTTGCTGTAGCTAGTAGTGTGCTGTTGCTCGTGGTGGCCATCGCCACAGTCGTGCTGCTGCTCTGATTGTGTCTGGGGCTGTGTGGCGGCCGTCATCTGCGCACGCATGACGCGCCGCCGCTGCTGCAGGCGCTTTTGGTTCAGATTCGCCTTCTTGCGATGGAACTCGCAGAGCTTGTGTAGCGAGCCGCAGAGTTTGAATGCGCGTGGGTTTGTGCAGACTTTGCTCGGGTACGCGCAGCGCGTCTGCGCCGCCTGGAGCTCGTCGACCGTGTAGCCGTAGGATGTGACGCCGCCGGTCATTCTTGCCTTGTGTTTAGCTGGTCGAAAGGGCTTGTTGGCTTGCTGTTTGGTTCTGCGAGGTTGCGAGCAAACTTGGGAATGAGGCGAGCTAAGGCTTCAAAGACTGTGTGCGAGCCAGCGTGAGGATCCGTTGGGTATCCCTTATACAGAGGGTTCGTTGTTGTGCGCAAGCAACTGCGTTCAGATATGGAAAATATTCATTTGTGGGCCTAACAAACAGACAAGTGGCGTGCGCATTGTGTGCAAGCCAAAAAAAGGTGAGCTTGCGATTGCTGACGCCTCGCGCCGCTGGAACGAACTTCAGAGTTGCCGTTTTGACTAACGCGTGTCGACAACGCTTGCCGAAAGAAAGGAGGAGAGAAGTCATCTCGACAACACCATCAGGCGGGACGGACCCCATTTGATGTTCTGAGAGGCTGCGTTAGGTTGGCTGCTAGAGATGCAATAGGGGATGAGACCAGGTTGACGGGCGCTCATTGGTGGACGCTTTCAAGGGATGGACCAAGCTCATCAAACAAATCGATTTTGTGAAGTATGCATGTATAGAGGTTTTTCATTATTAGTTGGAATGAGCCAACCATGTGTGCGCATTCGCCTGTTTTGAGTCAGGACCCGCATGCTAAAATGGCGGTACCCTAAGCGATGGTCGGGAATTACTGACTCGCGGCGATTCCACTGTGCGTATCCCACTGTGGCGCAGCCATCTCAGATTCACAATGCCGACATCCTTGAAGCGCACGCACACGACACTTTGGAGCCGTTTCATATGGACGCAATATTTCAGCAAGAAAAGATTGCAATCGACACAATCGCTGCAATTCATCTGGATGTGCACGCGCTCCTGAACCTACAGCAGACTCATCAAATACTACAGAAAGAGAGGGTACTCAGGGTTTGCGCTTTACAATCCACTTCTGCAGGATCGACAACCCCGAATAGGACGGGTAAATAGGGGTGTACTACCCTAGGGGTTTTCGAGCCCTTCATACTACGATCCTGTTAATTCTGGTCCCGCTTGCCAGTTCTATTGTGGGCGGAATTCAAACAACCTAACAGAAATCGGCGAAAATGATTTACAAAACGACAAGTTTCGTCGTCACCTTTGCACAAGCATCGTCGGAAGTGCGACTACCGCGCCGGACCATCGGACCATCCATCATCTCGCTTTAGATTTCGACACCCTTTAGTCTTGCTTCAGGAAGGAAATCTTTATGCGTCGCGTTTTGGTAATTGCGTGTGTGCTGCTGGATTTGCTTTCCAACTGCTTGCTGCTCATGAGGCGATCGCGTGTGCTTGTAAGGTTTTGTTTTGTTTTGTTTTCACAGTCGGAACGCCGCTTTGCCCTGTATCAAGCGCTCAAAGCAAATATTCGTAGAGAGAGTTGTGGCCTTTGGTGAATGAAGTGGTGGTGCCTCTCTCCACCTTTGGAATTACTTCAGTGGATGCACGCTCCGCGAAATGAGGACAAGCTCCGTCTTCTTCCTCTCAGAGATCCACCGAGTTCTAACGTCATCGATAGAGTTACCTGCTGCTGCTATCGCCATCCAAACATACCATGGTCGTGAGGATATCGTTCATTCATACAGTGCTGGGATTCGATCAGATGAAGCATTCTTTAGCAGTGCGGCACAATATTTTAAAACAAAAGCTAGAAAACATCATCATCACACATGCGATGATTTATAAGACGAGGGCTCGCTTGTTAGCACGGACGTAGGTATTAACCTGTATCCTTACAATCTTCTACAACGTAGGCATACTGTGTTTGGCTTGCTTGGTTGGCATTCACCTTCCTTGGGATTTCACAAGAAGCCGTACATAAGCTGGCACATTTAGCAGCTAAGCCGCGCGAGATGGCTCTGGCTCTGGCTCTGGCTCAAGCCTCAGCCGCGTCGTCGCCGTCGTCGAGGGTCCAACTTTGACTCGCTCTCCTCGTCCTCGTCTTCACTGTCGAAGAGCATGATCTCGAGCACTCGGAGCTCCTCGGGCGAGAACCCACTCTCGATTGGCGGCGCGCGGAACTCAACCAGGTACTCGATCTGGTCCGAGGCCGCGGGACTACTCATCGCCGAACCTTTGCTGCCGTTCCTGAACTCTCGTGATTCTTGCAGCCCGGAATAGTGACGCAGTAGCCGGCGCCGCTGCTGCATGCGCTGCTGGTTGATGTTCGCCTTGCGCCGGTGGAACTCGCAGAGACGGTGCAGCGTCTTGTTCTGTTTGACCGCGGGCGGGTTCACGCACATTTTGCTCGGGTACGCGCAGCGCTTGGTCGCTGGCATCGCATTGTTGATCACGCTTGTAGTGGTGGGGCTGGGCATCGCCGTAACGCCAGTGCTGGCATTGTATAGTTCGATGAGCATCGCAGACTCTACGGTTTGTTGCTCGGTTGCTTTCACACGATCACGGGAAATTCAGCTATGATGTCTGGACTTTGCGGCTCTTTATAAAACCAAGGCTGTTAGCCAGGAAGTAGCGCCCGCTTCGATTCTACGGGGCACACACACGCACACGCTGCTGGTGTGTGGGGTGGCACGAGAAAGAGCAAAATGGCTCTGTTCGGCTTCAAATCTTGTGGCCTCGGACGTCCAACGGAGTTCCACAGTGGTACAGGTCTATCACACCAGACACATCGGTCACTCAAACAATGTCTCCTCCTCATAGTTAGTATCAGCCACAAACTGTGATTGGTATCCGGCTTGATTTTTTTACTTCTTATCGATATAATAATAATAGGCGTCTGTCTGTCTGTTGTATCTAGCTCCTCTAGCTCTTGTTCTCCCTGTATCCAGCACTAGATCTCTCTCACGTCATTACAGTGGGGAGAGGAGATTGCGCCCAAGACCAACAATCGATCCGTTTACCCGCATACAATAGCCTACAAAGGCCGCTGTACCCAAGGCTCCAACAAC
>JAADWP010000499.1:0-21437 GCA_023336215.1 Globisporangium iwayamae
CCCCCCCCCCCCCCTTCCTTCACGTCCTCGTCCCTCTCTCTACACGGCTACCGGTATCTAGACACCCAGACAGCAGTATGTTCCGCTCCCCGAAGGCCGGTGACTGGGCGGCCGACGACGACGACGACGTGGAGATCGCACCGATCCATATGCCGACGCCCTCGGCGTCATCTGCTTCCCCTCTGCCATCTGCCGCATCAGCGAAGAAACCACAACAAGCAGATAGGAACGCCAGCAACAGTGCGCGCAATAGTAACAACAGCCGACAGGAGAAGAGCAGCAGCGATGGGAACGACAGCAGTGAACCGCCAGCGCGCAACCGTTGGGGCCGTACGCCCGATGAAGTGCAGAGCGGGCGCCGCAACTACGACAACAGCAGCGGTAGTGGGAACAGCAGAGAGTACAACCGCAGTGGCAGCGGCGGCGGTGGCGGTTACGATAGAGAGACGCGCCGTGATGGCGGCTACGAGCGTAGAGACAGCAGCAACAACAGCGGCGGATACGGTCGTGACGGCGGCTTTGAGCGCCGCGATGGAGGTGATCGGTATGGTGGTAGCAGCAGCCGCGATGGCGGCAGCAGCCGATACGGACGTGACGGCGGACGCGACAACGACCGCTATGGCGCACGCGACAGCGGATACAGCCGCGATGGTGGCCGCGAACCGCGCCGCCAGCAGCAGCATGTTGAGCTCCCGGTCGAGCAGGGCGTTGTGGTATCGATCATGGAGAGCTTTGGGTTCGTGAGCTGTGTGGACCGCGAGGGTGACATGTTCTTCCACATCACGGAGGCGCCCGTGGATGTGCAGGTGCAGGACGAAGTCGAGTTCCGCATCAAGTTCAACCAGCGCTCGAACAAGGAGATTGCGTGTCAGCTTGTGCTGCTGCCCAAGGGCACGATCGTCATGGAAGACGTACGATCCGACCCTGCTTACTGTCCTAATGTATCGTTTACTCGTCGCATAGGAATAACTGGCTAACGGTGTGTGTTTTGTATGTGGCCGTAATAGGTTTCGGAGGAGGTGTTTGACGGTGTCGTGACGCGAGGCCTGCGCTCGAATGGCCCATCGTCATCGTCCTATAACAATAGCAAGGGCTCCAGTCAGCGTGATGAGTCCCACGGACTCATTGAGATCACGACCAAGACGACTGAGGACAGCGAGAGTACGCAAGAGCCCGCTGGTGACAAGACTGCTGCCACTGAACCAGCAAAGCCGACGCGCCGTACTGTGGTCCGATACAATAACGAGAGCGTAAACCCCGTGGCCACTGCCGCCAAGCAGGAAGACAATGCTGAGACCGCAGAGGACGACAACACTGGTGCTACGTCAGGAAAGCCACAACGTCGCCCAAAGAAACCCGTCGTACCGCACTATGGCGACGAGGTGCGGTTCCGCATTGCGACACACAAGAAGACCGGCGTGAAGCGCGCCGTGGAGCTTACGGTCACGGCGTCGGCCAAGGCGAAGCTCGAGAAGGAGATCGAGGCGAAGCTGCTTACGATGACGCGCGAGCTGGGTGTGGTCGAGCGCATGAAGACCGGCGGCGGCTTCATCAAGTGCTGCGATCGCCCCGAGGAGCTCTACTTCCCGCTTCACGAGATCCGCGCGAGTGATGTGGACGAGCAGCTCGCCACCAAGGCTGAATCAGCGACTGGCGATGAGGCATCTACCGAAACTAGTGAGAAGAAGCCAAAGGCCAAGCAGACAGGTGGTAAGAAGGGCACGTTTCGCGAAGGCGACGAGGTGTCGTTCTTCGTGTACGAAGAACGCGACGAGCAGGACTCCTCGTCGCGCTCGCGCCCCCGTCTCACGGCGCTGCGCGTGCAGAAGGTGCCCAAGGGAACGGTCACGTTCGAGGAGCTCGTACGCTCGAACGTTCAGGGCGTGGTGGCCAAGAGCCCCAAGGAACCGCGCAACGGACCTGAGGTGATCGGCTCGATCACGGCTACGACGCCAGGCACCTCAGCTGCTACTGGTACTGAGAGCAAGGAGAATAGTGTGAATGCGTCTGTCACTGCTGAGACTGAAGCTGCTACAGCCGTCACGCCTGGCTCACCGAAGACCAAGTCCAAGAAGCCTGCTGCCAAGAGCGAGTCCAAGAAGAAGACCTCTGGCGGCACTGGAATCCCGTTCCGCCTCTCGGACGCGCATGACATGAGCTACTCGCCGATCGTGGGCGACGTCGTGCTCTTCGACGAGGTCTTTGAGAAGCGTACCGGCAAGCACAAGGCCGTGAACGTGCGCGTGGTGACGCTCAATCCGAAGAACCGCGAGCAGGGCGTGATCACGTCCGTGCGCGAGGACTTTGGCTTCATCAAGTGCGCCAACCGCGCCATGGACGCATTCTTCCGCTTCGGCGACGTCATGACCGCGCACCGGGACTTCCGCCTGGGCACCGAGGTGGCCTTTGACGTGAACTTGGACCCGACCAAGCCTGAGAATGCGCGTGCCACACGTGTGGAGATCCTGAAACACGGTACCGTGCAATGGGAGAGCGTGATCGAAGATGGGCTGTTGGGCGAAGTCATCGCTGTACCAGCCTCTAGTCGTAATAACGGAGCCTCAGGTGGTGGTCGATCGGGCAGGGACGCCAAGCCGTCGATTAAGAGCACGAATGGCCGCATTCGCTTGGCTCCGAGTTGTACGAAGCGTTTTTGGCTCGAGTTTGTACCAGAGCTGAAGCAAAAGATCGATGGACTCTTCCTGCTCGGTCCAGGCGAAGAAGCTCCGCCCATTGTACCAGCACCAGCAGCAGAACAGCAGGAGGAACAAGTCAAGGAGCAGTCTGAAGAAACTCAGCAAGCGGCGGAAGACAAGGAGAAGAGTACTGACAAGAAGCCGAAAAGTCAGTCGAAGAAGAACCAGTCGAAGAAAGAGATCAAGCTCTTGCTCCCAGCCTCTTTGGCCAAGGCCGAGCGCTTTGCGATTCACGAGTACTGCGACTTTCTCGGGATCACCCACCAGAGCACGGGTGACGGGCCGAACCGCCGGCTAGAGCTCGTCGCGAGTCACAAGATCCCAGCCAAGGCTGTTGAAGACAATGAGCTACCGGCCCTTGAGCTTGAGTTCAAGCAAGACGACCTGGCCGAGGTCCGGTATAGTCCGCGTGTGGCCGACCGCGTGAAGCTCAAGCTTGTGCGCTCGAATCGCACGAAGCAGTTTTCGTGCAAGGCTGTCGTCTGTGTCGAGGCTGCGGCTGGCGGGCCAACGGCAAAGTCGAAGAAGAAGGAGCAAGAGAAGAAGGAGGCGCAAAGAGACGAGGGCTTCATCGTCTCCGTGCGCAGCGAGGGCTTTGGCTTCATCCGACCGGCCGACTCGACGAGTACCAGTAATAATGCCGACGAGAACTTGTTCTTCCACATTAAGGAGGTGACGACGGGCGAGACGCTCGAGAGCCTGAAGGAAGGCATGGAGGTGCAGTACACGACGAGTTTCGACGAGGCGAAGAAGAAGACGCGCGCTGTTAGTATCGCGGTGGTACCGGCCGGTACGATCAAGAAGGTTGAGCCGGAGATCCTGAGGGGTGTTGTATCGCGCCCGAGCTTTCTACACCCGATGAAGTCTGCGAAGTCGAACAGGTTCTCTAAGAGTGGTAGTAAACAGACGATGAGCACGGTCGGCAAGATCCGCGTTGTGGCTGAGGGCGACGATGAGGCTGTGGCCGCGGGTGAGGACGATGATGACGCGGACGACGACGGCGAGGACCAGGACGACAATGCGACTGGTGACGAGGCTGAAGCTCAGACTGGCGAGACTGGTGAGATCTCTACGGCTGAGCCAACTGAAACAAAGAAGCGCAAGGCCAAGGTACCGAAGAGCAAGCACAAGAAGGAGAGCATGTTTACGTTCAACATCAAGGACATTGTGGACCAAACCATAGTGCTGCGCGAGGGCGACGAGGTCGAATTTGCTGCAATCAGTTCGTCCAAAGGCGGCATGCGCGCGTCCAAGATCCGCGTGCTGAAGCGATTCCCGAAGCAGGGCATCGTGACCAAGATCCTCGAGGACTTTAGCGGCCTCATCCGCATGGACGCCGGCGAAGGCGATGAAGTTGACAAGGTTGGGGCACTTGAGATCCCGTTTCTCGCCAGGAACGTGCTGCGCGGCGACGTACTCAGTGAGGGCGACCGCGTGGAGTTTGCGCACTCGCTGAAGAAGCCGAGCGCGACGCGCAAGATCGGCACGGCCGCTGCTGCTGCCACCAAGGCCGAGGCTGAGTCTAATGCCGAGACCGAAGTTGGAGCCGAGAGCTCGTCTGCTACTACTACTGAAGCCCAAGAGAAGACTGATGAGCCCGAGAAGGTCTTTGTGGGCCAGGCCACGAGCGTACTTCGTCTCTCGGCAGCTGCTGGTAATGGCTCGAGTAGCGACGCTCGAACGCGCGCACCACGCACGGTGAACTCGACGCTGCTCCAGGCGATGCGCCAGGTAGGCGCAAGCGCTGTGGTCGCGAGTCGTATGGCCAAGGGTCCTGACGGCACGCGTGGCTTCAAGAACGGCTGGCGCTCGGCTGCTGCTGGCGAGTCGACCACCACCACCGCTGCTGCTGCGGTTGAGTCAGTGGCATCGATGTAGACTGAGCTGCGTCCCAAACCCTGTCTAGGTAAGTACTCTGAGCTGTCCGATAAAGCGCTCTAATGATGTGGATATCCAAGACGACTGAAGACAATAAACCCCTAGCGAGCGAACATGTGAGCCTTTTGAACCCGTGTTGCTGCTGTATACAAGCTCATTTATCATCCTATGTGTCTAGACTAGGCGCTGCGGTAGCTCAGCTCACCTCGCTCCCACCGAGTCACCCTGCAGCCCGCGCACGTAGAACGAGAAGAAATTCTCCACGCGGCTCTCGAGCGAGATGTACGGATCGGGGAACTTGTGGCACGCGATCGCGACCATGGCTTCCTCGAACTCGTCGAACGTGAGCTCGTCGTCGTCGATCGCATTGGCGCCTATGGCCAGGTTGTTGCTCGTCAGCTGCGAGAGGCTACTGGCACCGCCACCAGTAGCTCCAGTCGAGACGCTCTCGCCACCAGCTGAGCCATTATTGCCACCACCTTCATAATCACGCCTCGTGCGCATGACCTTCTGCAGCAGCGCGCGCATCTTCTCGCTGTTGAACGTCGCGTCCTGAATGCCCTTGTCGATGAGGCACTGCGCAAAGGTGAACGCAGTCATGCGTGCGCGCTTGCGCTGTTTCTTCTTCGGATCCTCAACGGCGTACTTGCCGTACAAATCTTTCATCTCGTCGGCGAACTTGATGAGCAAGCGGCGGATCTTTGGCTCCTCGATCTGTGCGCGGAAGAGATCGGCGTCCGCACGAAACGCGAAGGGGAGAATGAAGTTGTCCGTGAAGAGACAGAAGGCCTCGGAGATCGTGATGCGGTGGTGCCTAGGCGAGATGGACACCAGGTAGAGCAATAGCCCAGTCATGGTTAGTCCTAGTTCTATAATGTCTACATATGTCCACATGAGATAGACGCACCCTGCTGTATACTTCTTGCGGGCGACGCGCACGAGCGCTTCCAGGAAATCGATCGGCAGGATTGTGCGGTGCGCACTCACATTTGTCTACAATAGCAAGACACAACCAGCCACACAAGCAATCAAAATGCCCACAAAAGGTGGTCAGTTGCCTTACGAGTGAATGTAACAAACAGGTGGATACTTTGTCCAATACGGTACCAGCTTTGGGTCGAGCTTCCGGATGATCGCGTTCACGTCGCTCGCCGTGAAGCTCGCGTCGAGCACGCGGCACTCGGTGAGCAGCTCCATGAAGTCGCCCAATGTAATCGTGTCGTTCACGACTCCATTGCGTGTCGCATACCCTCGGTAGATGCGCGCGAGGTCGCAGTAGATTGTGAGCAGGTAGCTCTGCATCAGCTTGGTTTCCCAGGAAAAGTCCTCGAAGGGCAGTTCGAGGTCCTGGATCTTGTGCTTGGGCACCTTCGAGAAGGCCTCATTCTCGTCACTTGAGGCGTCTAACCTCGTGAGCACGCCGGCTTTGCCCCGAGCCAGGCGCGCATATGATAAGAAGCACTTGCGCATGACGATGCGCAGGCTCTTCCACCAGAGTACGTGACCCTCGCGCGACTTCTGGTCCTCCAGGTCGATCTTGCGCTTGAGCTCCATCGTGTGGACGAGTACGAGCTTTATCTTGGAGCTCAGTGTCGAGTCCTCTGCCCCGGCAGCAGGGTCCTCCTTGCTCGTGTTGCCTTGACTGAGCTTCAAATGATGGTTACTACTACTGGAGCTACCAGAGCTAGGCGCTCCTCCGGTCGAACCACCTTCCCGGAGCTCGCGCCACTTGGCCTTGGCGGTCGTGAGCTGCATCTTGAAGTCGTTACACAGAGCATAAAAGGACTCGTCCATCGTGGGTGAGAAGGTTGTGAAGAGGTACGAAAGCGTGGCAAAGTTGAACTCGGCGTCGCCCGCGAGGATGTCCTTGGTGGTGAGCAGCCCCACGGGTAGCCACAATGCCTGACCAATCGTGCCGATCATGAGCCCTAGGCGCTTCTCCGGACTCTCCTCGCGCTTCATGTGCTCCAAGTACCGCTCCATGGCAATCTCGGTCAGGTCCTCGCCGTTCTCACGCAGCACGGACGTGGCCTCGAGCTTGGAGCTCACAGCCCCGGGTGGGCGCTTGGGGCGCACTTTGCACATGGCCTGGTGCAGGATCTTGGTGAGCACGACGTAGAGCTTGCCGTCCGAGAGGCTCGAGTGAAAATTGAGCATCCTGGGCGCTGGGAGCCACTCTAGACCGTGCTTCTGCACTAGTGCGTTCACCCACTGCATCAGGATCTTCTCCGCGCGGTCCGTCGGTGTATCGTAAGACGTGAAAAAGCCTGTGGTGGTGGCGACTGTGGGTCCACCAGGTGCGGACGCATCAGAAGATGGTTGGCTACCAGGAGCAGCTGAAGAAAACGAAGAGCTACCATTAGCTGTTGTACCAGCAAGCGTAGTGGCTGTGGCTGTGGCCGCCATCGACGGGCTCTCGAGCTCCGCGAGTGGGTTGTAGAACCCCTGGCACTCGGGCTTGTCGATCGTTTGCAAAATGTCCTTGGTGAACACTTGCGAGAGGTTGTGATGGCCCTCGCTCGTCGCGAGCTGCTCCACCTGGCTCTCCATATTCTGGAACACGGCCGCCGCGAGCTGAAACGCCACTTTCTTGTAGTCTACGCTCTCACCCTTAATGCGCTCGAGCTCCTTGGGGTCGACCACCTGCTTTTCAAAAATTGTCACGCGAGCTTGGACCTCCTGTAGCTCTTTGCGAAGCGCCAGGAGCTCCTTGTTCTTCGTCAGCAGATTCTGCTGCTGCGTGGCGCACAGCAGCTGGAGTTTGGCGAGCTCGTCGTCGTGCACTTGGGCTTGCACGTTTGAGTCCGAGGTAATCGCGAACACGTCGCCATGGAGCTGCGCGATCTCCTGAACCTTGTCGCGTGTCACCTGTTGTTGATTCTCGGCGTAGAGCATCGCTCCCACGATGCGCCGGTTGTAGATGTACTCGTGCCACATAGCAAACCACCGATGCAGCTTCTGCCGTTGTATACCACGTAGTGCAGCGGCCGTGCGGCGCCTATTGAGCTGTGTCTCACGTTTCCAGATGCCAAAGAGCCACTGGATAATGACGGCGCTCATCTTGGTGAACGCGCGCGCGGTGGCCTTCTCGAAGAGCACCTCGACGGACCGGATGATCTGCTTCTTGTACGCGGCGCCGTCCTGGAGCTTGAAGCGCGAGAAGCAGCCCATGCACATCTCCGCGAAAGCGCCACAACCAGCACAGCGTTGGCTCTGACGTTGTTGCTGCTGTCGTTGTAGGAGGGGCGTGAGTGAAGAAGAAGAGCCTGATTGGTGGTCTTGGGGTGAGCGAAACGTGGAGCTGCTGATGGAAAGCGGTGCGACGGAGGCGGGTTGTTTGCGGATGCGCGTCTCAGGCGCGCTGTCGGGCCGCGACTGCTGCTGTTGCTGATGCAATAACTGCTGCTGTTGGTCTGAATCATCGTCGTAGGATGCTAGAAGAATGTTGAGCGTCGCAGTGGTGGTAAGTGGCGTGACGGCAGTCGACGCTGTTGATGTGGCTGGCCGCGCTCTCCTGATGCTACTAGTGGCTTCGGAACCAAACGTGAATGCCGGTGTCTGTAGCGCATGTATGTGGCTAAGAAGCTCCTTGTTGGTTGGTGATGCCGCACTTGTTAGAAGTTGTGGGTGCGTTTGCTTGCGGAAGTTGACGGGCGAGCCGACGATCTGCGTCTTGTGGCTGCCTGGTGTGGACGGCGACGACTGGGAACCAGTGCTAGTGGCGATGGGGCTCATGGGCTGCGTGCGGAAGCTCTTACTCTCATAGCTACAGCTACTGCTGCTGCTGTTGCGGTCCATAGGTAGAACGTTGTGGACAGATGGAGAGAGAGCGCAGTGTCCCCCTGTCGAGCAGAACTCAATCAATGAATGGTGAATCGATTCAGGTCAAGCAAGGCACACGCCGCTTCGTCGTCTCAGATATTGTCCGATTTATCAGATACTATATCAGATACTCAGATTATATTCTCATTGGCGTTCCTTCCAAGAGCACACAAAACAATCAATCGAAGATGGCGACGGCAGCGCGACGCAGTGGCGGCAAGGAGGACGAGACGGCGGCGGCGGCGCTGCAGAAGTACTCTGCGTTTGTGGAGGAGGTGCTCAAGCCACAGCTCACGGAGACGCTCGCCAAGCGCGACGAGCTCACGCGCGAGATGAACGAGTATCAGGAGCTCCTGGAGCTCGTGCGCGAGCTGCAGAGCCAACAGCAGAAGCAGCAGCAGAGTGCGAATGAAGAGGAGACTAAGGGCGGTGATAGCAGCGACAAGAAGCCTGAGCTGCTGCACGTGCTCATGGATCTGGGCCAGAAATTCCAGGTGCGTGCCAAGATCCCGGACCCGTCGCTGATCACAGTCGACATTGGGCTCAACTTCCACGTCGAGATGACCCTCGAGGAAGCGCGGGTGTTCGTGAACCGCCACCTTGTGCACCTTACACGGTACGCGTGCTTTGATGTGATGCTGAGTGTGTGTTTTGGTGCGTACTGCATGCTGACGTATGTTGTGTTACTGCTGTGGCTGTGTGCGTGTGATGGTACAGGAAGCGCGACGAGTGGCAACAGAAGGCGCGTCAGGTCTCAGACCACGTCAACGTCGTAATCGAGTCGATCCAGAAGCTCGTGGCACTGCAGCAGTTATAGTACAGAGGAAGGCAGTGCGGGTGAGCTCCCCTAAGAGAGTGTAGAATCAATACACACGGTGAGGTGAGTCCAGGTTTATGTTTCCGATACACTGCTGCATTCGTCTGTGGTCTGCCTGGTTGGTTGGTCGACATGCTTCGTTTTGTGTTGTGCATGGGAGTGCCTCAACAGCATCCCTCTCAATAGTGCCTGTCGTTACTGCGGAGTCATGGAAGCTAGTGGGTGGTTTCGGATCTGCCGTTACGGCCAGTGTCACCTATTGTTAGCGAGTGCGTGATAGGCAATTGACACGCTTCACCAGCAGCCAACTGCCAGTCATAGCCCAGCGAGACAGCCACGAACTCGTACCTCTTGCTGTATCAAGGATGAACCAGCTAGAGGACGATCTACACCGCGTGCTGCAGCTCGCGCGAGCGCAATCGCGGCTCGATCGACAGCACAGGACGCGTAGCAGTACTAGGCGCTTGAACGGCAGTAATGCGTCGTCCCAGAGTCGCAAGAGTGCAGTGACGCGCTATCGACATGCGAGTACAACTCGCCAGCCTACGAAAGCCCCGTCCACACTGCTCCACGCCAAGCTCCGAGGCATTTCTGCGCTCTACGAACTCGAGAATGTGACCCCCAAATTCAGCGATTGCTCCTTCAGACGAGCGCAAGTGGAATCAGCTCACAACCAGACAAGACTAGATTCCGATTCAAAGCCCAGTAACGACGATGATGAAGAGACGATCCTAGAGGCCAAGCTCACAGCGCGCCGCGAGCTCTACAAACGCCACTACAGTGGTCTCCAAGCTGCCTACGGTCCCAGTGGGCTGCCCAAGCTCGAATGCCTGCTTGATGCTGCCCAACAGGCGAAAACCAGGATGACACGACACTCGCCCCTGGCCATTGGCGCCTCGGTGCTCACGTCGGGCAACCGCATCTACGCCTCGTGTACGATCGAGAGTCTCCACGACGCCAAGTACACAATCTGCGCCGAGCGAGCAGCTCTTTTGAAGGCCCTGGGCGAGGACCCGGGCCATGTGGTAACGGCCATGGTGATCTGCAGTGATCAGCGGACACCGGGGCTACTGCCATCGCCCTGTGGAAGCTGCCGCGAGTTCATGGCCGAGTTTGGCGACTTCCCCATGTTTCTTGTGAATGGCAATGGCGATAATGAGGAGACTAGCTCGTTTGAACTGTTTCCACGCGCGCGCCAGCTCAGTACGGCCAAAGTTCAGCAGTCTCAGCAGCATAAGAGGAACCAATATGACCAAAACACTGGCCGCCAAGGGTCGAGTGACAGAGCCTATGGTGCCAGCAAGGCTCAACAAGGTGGTGTTGCTCAGGATGAGGACGACACAAGCCTAGGTGATGAGCCGCCAGTGCATCTGAGGGACTGGACGGTTCAGCATGTGTGCCGTTGGCTAATCGACACGGTCGAGATGTCTCAGTACACTGACGCTTTCCAGCGCAGCTCCATTGACGGCTGCACTTTGCTGCACTTGCAGGACTGCGACCTGCAGCTATTATTGGGCATCCTACAGCCGCTGCATCGACGCCGACTACTGCTGCACATCGACCGCCTGAAGGACCGCGAGCTACTCGAGCACGGCATTGACTACGGTCAGCTGCAAGACTACTTGGCCGTGCTGGACCGCGACCGCATCGCCATTGTCGCAGCACTCAAGGCCACGTTCGATAAACTGGACCAGAACAAGGACGGATACTTGGACTTTCGTGAGGTGCGTCAGGCTCTGAGTACGATGCAGTGTGACGCAAGTGCTCAGGCTGTCGAGGCACTGCTCCGAGGCAAGGTGCTCAATGGAAGTGATAGTGATTCGGAGGGGCGAGTGGCGTTCGAGGACTTTGCGGCGGCGTTCTCAACACTGGCCATGCAGCCAGCGTCTGAAAAAAACGCGAGTGTCCACATCAAGGAGACACAATGGAAGCTGCCTGTGGTAGACACCAGTGGCCTTCGTGGGACGTTCGAGAAGGCGGACAGGAACAGGAGCGGCGGCATCGACGAACAGGAGCTCACCGCGCTCTTCCAAATGCTTCAGAAAGGCAGCGATGGCGATAACAACAGCTCAGCAGCAATGGCTCAGAAGAAGGCGCGCGATTGGTTTGCAGCGACGGACTTTGATGGCGACGGCTGCTTGAGCTTTGCCGAGTTCCTCATCCGCTACGTACAGCTCAGGGAGCTTGATATCTCCAAGCTGAAACTCTTCTTTGATGGCTCGGAACCTTTGGAATCGACGCGTCTGAAGCCCGTGGGAGTGCTGAAGCGCGCGCTCGAGACGTTCTTCCCGACGTCCACGTCGTCGGAAATCAGCATCTGGTACAAATGCCACCTCAATAGCCATCTGCTGCGAACTGTCTACATTGAGGAGACAACTAATGGGCGTCCACCTGCAACAGACGACACTAAGCTGACTGAATCGAGTGCGACTACCAAGCCAACGGCTACAGCTACCAGGACGAGCCTGACGATCTCGTATGCGGAGTTTGTGCTCGCGGTCTTCCTCTTCGAGGACCACACAAAAGATCGGCGAGCGCAGTTGCGAGAGACTAGGGGGAAGCTGAGCAACGACGCGCTTGTCCACAAGAGTCGCATTGTCCACCTGCAGCAGACGGGACATGTCCGCATGTGTCCTCAAACGGTGGACGCCGCTGAAAAGAGCCAGTCGCTCGCGGAGATTCGACGAGCTCAGCAGCAACAACAACGAACTCGTCAAAAGTGCAGCGACGATGACAGCGAAGAAGAAGCGAAGTGTGGTAGTGACGGCGACGATGGCATCATTGCTGCTGCGAGGAAGCAGAAGCGCTGCCTTGTCAAGCAGCTTGCGAAGGTGGACGCCACGTTCGACCGGTTCGCGCGAGTCAAGGCAAAGAAAAAGAAGAAAACCTTCAGTACCAGAGAACGAGAGGAAAGCAAGGAGAGCGCCAGTGACAGCAGCGACACCGAGGCAAAGACGAAGACCAACAAGTGCGAGCTGAATGCTCTCGAGACAGTCCAGGCGATGACGGAACTGGGCGTCGCGTGCTCTCGCGACCAGATGCTGCGTCTGCTCAAGGACGAGGGCTTTGGCATCCATGATTGCGTCGACCGGCGCGACTTTCGCCGTCTCGTACAGCATTTCCACGCGCAGAGTGAGTCGCATCTGGGTTCGTTCCCAGCAAATCGACGTCCAAAGACGACAAACTCGGTCAGCATTTGGGATGAGGACGAAGAGCACGCGAAGAAGATGAAGCATATGGCCGCGTTACTGCGTGGCGAGTATGGCAAACATCGCAACCGCGAGGACTACGACCAGTACTTACGACTGGGAAGCCATATCAACCACGAGCCGAAGGCCAATGGTAGTGAGACCAGGAAGCCCTGGAGGAAGGAGATGGTGCGCTTCCACACTGAGAAGGAGAGCCAAAAGCACTGGAAGCGAGACGGTAATGACTCGACGAAGAACAAGTCCCAGCAGAGACGAACCAATCGAGACCGAGAGGAAGCCAAGGGCGACTCGAGTGATGACGACAGCAATGAAGAGAGCGACGATGGAACCAACAGTAGCAGCTCTGAAGTCTCACGCAGTCGGCGTCCTAGGGCTCATAGAAAGACCAAGCGACGCGTGTCAAGGAGCCAAAGCCGTAGCCGCAGCCAGAGACGGCACTCGACCAACAGAAGGGGTAAAAGAGAGAGCCACTACTCGAGCACGTCCTCGTTCTCGTCAACCGAGACCACGGAGAGCGAGCGCGAAGAGCTCCACCGCCACCACCGTCATCAGTCGGCACTTAAGAAGCAACAACAGCGAGGCTTCGAGATCGGCGACCGCGTGTTCTCACGCGGTGGCGACAGCCGCGGCACGCTCATCCGGCTCTACCGCGACTACTTTGTCGCCGATGTACACTTTGACAATGGCAGGAAGGCCAAGAACGTGGATCTGGCCAAGCTGAGACGTCTAGATCCCCTTGAGGATGACAATGACTGGACTGACAGACGCAAGCCTCAGCCAGTGTTGCGTGTGGGCTCACGTGTCGCTGTCTCGCATAAAGGCACCAAGACGACTCGGAAGGGAAAGATTACACTCTGCCGTCTGGATGGGACGTTTGACGTCCGCGTGGACGAACTGGGCGAGCAGGAGACACTCAAACGCGTGCAGGTCAAGCATCTGCGTGCTTTGAGCAAGCCTGGTGTCTACATGAAGGGGACGAGCGTCAAGGTCAAGCAGAAACACGAGTACCTGCGTGGGAAAGTGGCTGTGTGCCGTGTGGACGGGACGTACGACGTCCAGCTGAGACGAACAGACAAGGGCGTCCTCAAGCGCATCGATGCGGACTTGCTGTCCCCCGATGATGATGGCGACGATGACGATGAAGCAGACAGCAACGAGGAGGAGGACAGAATTCGCAAGCAAGTGTTCACCCAGAAGAGACGGCCTGTGAACGACTCAGACGACAACGAGGAGAAGAACGATGAGAGCGACACCAACGAGTACGACGATTTTGAGCTCGAGTTCACCAAAGGCGAGCGTGTGGAAGCCCGCTTCCAGGGCAAAGAGGCCTTCTACCCGGGCAAGATCGCGCGCGCGCTCTCAGACGGCACCTATGACGTGATGTACGACGACGGCGACGAGGAGACGCGCGTCAAGAGCCACCTCATCCGCGCCGTCAAGGCTGGTGGCGGTGGCGCCAAGGCGTCAACTGTTAGAACTGCGAACCAGTCAAAGGCGAGAAACCAGGACGACTACGGCGACGACGACTTCGAGAGTAGCTAACTTAAGACCATCATCATTATCACATGCAGCTAGCTGTATTAGGGTGGGTTGGAGTCTTCCGCTAAGCTAGGCGTCTTGGCATAGGCGCCAGGCTCACAGTTGCTGTAAGCTAAACCTGCGTGCGACTCTTTACATGACGGCGCGGTAGGTGACGTAGCGGCCGGCGGTCTCACTCGGGCGGATGATCTTGACAACCTGGCCGCGCGTGATACCGTAGTAGCGCGCGATGGGGTCCGTGACCTGCATGCGCGGTAGCTGCGAGTCCTTGATGCGGTAGCGCTTCAGCAGCGCGGCCTTCTCGTCGCGGTTGAGCACGCGGTGCACCGGTACGAGCGTGTGCTCTGTGATGTCCACAAGCAGTTCCGTCTCCTTGAAGTGCTCGATCTTGTAGCGCGGCGCCATCTCGTTCAGCGCCTGGCGCGCGAATGGCGTGATGCCTTCCTGGACCACGAGGATCGCCTTGGTCACGTTCTCGTCCTTCATGCGGTTGCAGTAGCTATTGGGCAATCAAAAGACAGAGTGTTAGTGACAGAGAATATTGTGTGAGCAGTGTGGGTTGTTGCTAACGACAGCGAATATGATGATCGACGCACTTGCGGATCGGCTTGACGCCCACTTTGGTGTCCTCCGGGAAGAAGACGAATAAATTATCGCTCGGGTCGTCGATCTTCTCCACGAGGATCGTCATCATCTCGCGCGTTGGGTTGTCACCGAACTGTAAAGGATACAGATAAACATAACGACACACACATGAGCATCTTTATACAACGTAATAGGGCCTACATACACCTGGGCGTATCCATCCATCCACCCATTGATTGTTCGTTTCGCGTACCTGGTGCTGGAACGACTCGGGGGTCATCACCAGCTCGTTCTCGCTCACAATGTACCCTCTAAACAGCACATACACAGATGCGCACACACAGTACCATTAGTCACACACTAAGCAGCAGGTACGATTGATACACAGTGTCCACAAGCCACACTGAGGCAAGCAAACACATACCGGTTGTGGAGCATCTTGACGGTGGTCTTGCGCACGCGGAAGAGGCGCGACGCTTCTGGCGTGAGACCCGACATGATGGCAGCTATAGGAGGAGGATGTGAGGGTGAGCGTGCTTGGTGCTGGAGGCAGGTCGTAGGAGCCGCGGACAGACAGAGAGGAAGGGGCGAATGGAGCTGCTGCGTCGGCTGCGTGCTTTGAGCGCTTCCAGTGCTTTATCAAGTGTGTGTGAGGAAAAAGCACTGGGCTTCGCGACTCCAGGTAGTGCCCCCAATAGAAGTCCCCAATAGTAGAGGCCACTATTCGACAAGCGCACGGTTCATGCAGCCTTTTCATTACGGTACTTTTAGATACGTGACATTAAATAGATTAATATACCTATAAAAAGAATCAAAAGGTGCCGATTTCTGTGGATTCTCATCGCGCAACTGCAGCTCACCTCGCATAACGTGTTAAAATAGTGATAGAGCTAAAGCCCTTTTGATTTGTACCCACTAGCTCGACAAAGTCAAAGTGACAACCACGGTATTGCAGATAAAGGGGATATTTTGGGTTGATTCTACATACAAAAGACAACCACTCGGGTATAGAAGTATTTAAGTACAGCCGCCTGTATCCGAAAAGGTTGTTCGAGCGCAACAAGCTATCCGGATGCCTCTCGTGTTGTCCCACACCCTCACCTCACGACACCACGACGCGCCGAGAGAGCTGCGATGCGAGGAGGGCGACACACACCAGCTCCGGTCCATTCTCTGGTCTGTGCACCGCGTACCATGCGAGGAGGGCGACACACACCAGCTCCGGTCCATTCTCTGGTCTGTGCACCGCGTACCACGCAATGGTTAGTGGCGGCATCGTGGGAATCCAAGACGACTCGCGACTTATTCTACCTGTGGCGCAGTACTTCGACGATTTGCATAGGTCGAGGGATTATCGCAAGGTTGTGTATGCAGATTTGCTGAAGACGAAGGTGTGTGCGAAGTGCGAGAAGAGTCTGAATGTCGCGGCACGACGGTGTGTTAACGATAGCATCATAACTTGTATCGAGTGGATCCATCAATGCTAACGTAAATGTTGTCGTTTTGTTCTTCTCACAACATCGACCGCCGCTTTTCATCAGCTCGTCGTGGCTCGCGTGATCCATGTTGAACGCGTTCGCTGGTAGTCGCTCGACGATCTCGAAGCGGCCGAACATGGGGGATGCCACTGAACCTGGACACCACAAGACCCTTCTGCGTCAGCAGCTTGTGGTTCAAGATGCGCAGCACGCCCGTGTGTGCGTTCTACTGGTGGGGTCCATGATGTGCATGAGCAGCACCTTCGTGCTGTCCTTCTCCACCTCGACTAACTCCTCTACTACTACTGGCTACTGTTGCAGTACTTGAGCTGCACGTACACCCACTTGTCTCTCTCCTCACTTCCCTCCTCCTGTGCTGCAACCGGATCAAACTTGCCCACCGCCGTCACGAGCGGCATGAAGTCCGTGATCGGCTTCTCCAGTCGCTTGAGCACGGAGATGCGCTTCTCGCTGCTGATCACGAGCACCGGCGAATTCGGGAACACGTACGCAAGCCCGTCGCCCTTGATCAGGTCCCACATCGTGAACGGCTCGCGGCTCTTGAGCGCCAGCACAGTGGCGTCATCACCCTTCAGCAGCGAGGTGGACACGGTCCACGGACCAAACGAGTACGTCTCTCCCAGGTGGACGGTGAGCTGAGCCGGAGCATAGGGTGAACGCGGAAAGAAATTGTCGCGGAAGATGATGAGCTTGCGGTCGTGCGTGATGTACGAGCGGTTGCCCTTCTTGAGCGTGATCCACATGCCTGCGTCTCCGCTGTGGCGCGCCATCTTAGCGATGAGCTCGCGGATGGGCTTCTCGCGCACCATGCTGTTGCCCATGATCGAGTGGCACACGGACCGCAGCACCTCCTTCCACACGAAGAACGGCTGCGACGTCAACAGTGAGCAGTCGAGCCACACAGCCACCTCGGTCGCGCCCACGGTCTCCAGGATGGGCGCCAGGATGTTTCTCTCGACCAGTTCTCCACACTGCGTCGACTCGGCGCCGAGGTTCGACAGGTTGTTGAGAAACCCGTCACCGTAGAGCTCCGCCAGCAAAGGCACGAGCTGGTTGCGCAGCTTGCCGCGCGTGCTCCACACTGGTGTCGTGTCCTTGAAGTATGGGATGCCGTACCGGTGTGCAAAGTCGAAGATCGCGTCCTTGTCAAAGTCGAGCAGTGGCCGCCAGATGCGTACGCCGTTCACGACACTCGAGGCGCTCATGCCGTTCAGTCCCAGCAGACTCAGGCCCTTCATCATATTGGAGATCACGTTCTCTTGCACGTCGCCGCGGTGGTGGCCGAAGCACATGCCCGGCGCGCCGTACTGTGCCATCACCTCGGCGTACGTCGCATAGCGGATCTCACGCGAGATGCGCTCGTAGTCGTCGCGCTTGGTCACGTTGCGCTTCACTTCGTCGATGCGGCGCACGTGGAACAAAATGTCGAAGCGCGCGCACCACTGGCGCACGTACTCGCACTCGGCACGGCTCTCGTCGCGGTTGCCGTAGTCCAAGTGCACGGCCACGATCTTGAAATCGTTGTGCGAAGCGCGCAGCTTGTGCAGCAAATAGGCCACGACCATCGAGTCGACGCCCCCCGAGAGCGACACGGCCATAAACGGATATTCTTTGGCGCGCATCGTGACCAAGTACTCGTGCATGACCCTGTACAGCTTGCTCTTGGGCATGTCGCTCTCGTCTGTCTCGATAAAGTGGCGCTCAAGGATGTCGTCGTCGCTCTCCACGCGCTTCTCGCCGCGTAGGTGCTGCAGCCGATTCTGCGTCGTGCGCCGGAACTTCTCCAACAGGTCCACGTGCGAGCTCTGCAGGGTCTCGCGCGCAGCAATGCTCTCGAGCACGATGTGTAATCGCTCGGCGGTTGGCGTGTGGCGCAGCGGCATCATCACGAACACGAACTGGGGCACCTCGAGGTCCGTGTGCCAGTGCCTCTCGACCAGCACCTGCGCGAACTGCAGCGCGTGCGCGTCATTGCGCAGCAGCTGCTCCTTGCTCTCACTGTGGCGGTACACGTGACGCGAGAACTGGTCCAGCAGCACGATGAGCGCTACGAGCGTCTCGCGCTGCTCCTGCCACTGGTCGAGCTCGTGACACTCCGCGCGTTGCAGTAGCGCGCCAAAGCGCTCGGTAATGAGCGCGTCCATGCGCTTCTGCTTCTCGGACGCCTCGGGTGGGAACCACTTGGACCTGTAGTTGTCGTTCTGGTCGCCGCCGAACCAGAACGCCAGCACGTCGAGCGCTTCAGCCGCCGGCGTCGTTGATGCGGAAGGTGCCGCCGCCATCTTCACTGTTGTGATCTCCGTCCACGCGCTGCTGCTCTTTCAGCAGAAGGGCCTTTATTCAAGGCGGCTTCGTTTAGTTTGCTGGGTTTGTGGATGTCTGTAGTGGCGGAGCCTTCGTTCGTTCGAGGGGCTTCTATTGTCTTTTTTGTATAGTTTACTGTACTTTCGAGAATACCGGTACTGACCATATTCCGAGTATGCGCTGACGATAGCACAGTCAGAATCATACGGGCACATGAGCTCACGACGGAGTTGACGTCGTCAAACATGATCGACGAGCAGCCTCCCAGGATATACTCGATCCTTTCAGTCACCCAAGCCAAGCTCACTATTTTTAAGTCACAGAATATCCCTGCCTCCAGGCCAATAAGCCATTCGGTTCGTGAAGGCAGGCTCGAAAGGCGCGGCGTCAACTCGGCTTCGTATATTGTATCATCTTTAGAGCGGTGGAGTAGAGCTCCACATAAAGACGTTACCACCCTACTGCGGTGCGACAGTCTGGGTGAACTTGAGCGACCGACGCCTTCATTTTCGGCTTCTCGAGGTCGCTGCGGGTCACCCAGCCGTGGTGCACATCTGGAAAGTTGAGAACGCTGCTGTACTCGCTCGTCTCAGGTTTGTCGGGCAGGATCTTGATCACGCTTCCGTCCTCGCGCACGAACGGCGGGTCGCCGCTGGCTGCGAGCAGCAGCTGAGGCACTATGATGCGCTTCGCGAGCTTCTCCATGGCGCCATCACCGTTCACAAGGCTCTCAAGACTCCACGACAGGTGGAAGGAAATGTTGCCCTTGATGACAGGCGTAGCGAGCGCAGACTGGTGCGCGCTGACTCAGCCGCTGAAGCAGTAGCCGTACGAGGTGAAGGTTTCACCCTTGTATTCGCTCTGCAGATACGCGATGGCGTCCTGGATGGAAGCACGCTGGGCATTCTCAAAGTCGTGCTTGCCCATCCAGTCGCTCATACCGTCGCGGTTCGGGTGATTGCCGACCCAGTCACCGTCCGTGAGATCCACGAGCAGCACGGCGTACCCAAGCTTACCCAGGTGGTCGGCGTCCTGCTTGGAGTGACCGCCGTCCGGACCGAAAATGTCGATGAATGCGAGGAGTCTGGCGCGCGCCTTGGCGGGACCAGCCTGGTAGAATGTCGCGAGGCCAGAGGTCTTGATGGCGCTGACATCAGGGGCGACGCTCTCGAGTGCGGGCTCCAAGTTCACGGGGCAACAGCTCATTGTAGCTGCTTGAGCTGGCTGCGTGCGTGAAATGGAGACGAACTGGCAATGAAGGGGTCAGTTGGAATGACAAACAACAAGTATCTGTCTTGGCCACGCTCGTGGTCGTCGGGTCGCATGTGCTCGCGCGAGTCCGCGATGGCGTACCCCGGTCGACTACAGGCTGGTCCAGGATCAGCTCTGGCATGGCGTTGGACTCTCGCTAAGCTCCCTCAAATCGTCGTCAGCGGTCGCGCACGAATCGAGACTCGACGCCTTCGAACACGTAAACCTCCTCGTCATTGCCTGAGCACCCTTCGCCACTCCAGTTGAGTGACCCTGCGTAAGACAGCAAACACACAATTACAAACAAGACTCCGCACTGAGTAGATCCAACACAAAATCATATACGCACCCGTGACCATCGTTTCACCGTCTACGATGAAGAACTTCTTGTGCATCATCCGACGAGAAACCCACACATCAACTCCCGCGCGGCGCAGCTCTGGGATCTTGTTTTTGGAGGTCTTCACCGACTTCTCACTTTCTCTTCGGTCGGTTAGAAGTCGAAGTCCAGAACCAAGCCGTACTTGAAGATCCTTGACTAAGTCAGTAAGCTAGTAAAATGCAAACACCGCCACAGGATTAGCATCAAGTTCGCACACACACAACAGAAAGCGGATCATGCCAGTTCGTACACGATCGTGCGTCGGCAAGTGCATGCAGATGTCCAGCGTGTGTTTGGCGCGTCCCATTATCTCGAGCAGGTCGTCCAGCGGCTTCTTCTCTCTGTCGTGCGGGTGAAGACAGTATTCGTCCTCACGGACTTGGTTGTGTGCAACGGTCCAACACAGCGATCGGAGTGGAAAGCTGATGATTCTCTGGTAGGATTCCATTTGTGGTGGTTGCATCTCCACATTCGCCACGACATCAGGCTCACCCGCTCCTCCATATTCCTCACCCCGTTCGGCCAGGCCAGTATCGGCAACGTCTCGTTGTTCACCAAGTTTCTCTTGATTCTCTAACAACAGGGGTGTACTGCGGACAACGGCAGCAGCGGATTCAGCCGTTTCCAGGACAGCAGGGGTGGGCTCGTTCATTGTGTGCAAAAGAAGACGAGTGATGGCCCGCTACCAGAACGAACGCTCTAAGAGGATTGCGTTGGTGGTGGGGCTGGCTCCCTCATATAATTGCTGGCGCTATTGTCGTCACCCTCGGTACTGTTTAACTCGCGAGCGAGGAGAACGCTACCACTCAATTCGTCGTCGGTATTTCATAGCATTAGCTCGTTTGTGCGCAACTCTAAGCCCTCTCGCCTGTAAGTCAGTCTGTCGCGGAAGCGTGCAGCGAAGGCAGCAATGATGCGTCCTCCTTTGAAGACTGCAATGTCTTCAAAGTTCGTCTTGTGCACCCTCTCGCTGTAGTTGTAGGAACCTGCATATCGATACAAGACATGCACGTAAGTGTCCAAACAGGCAACAGGATCGCATGGCATCAGAGGAAGAAAAAAGCGCTCACCGTGGAGAAGGATACTGCTATTGATGATCGCGAACTGTATCGTCACACAGCACCAATGCCGTCAGTTAGCGACCTCAGTGAAAGACATGCATAGTACAGCAACACTCGCTTTGTGGTGCAGCGTGCGAGGAGACCGGAGGATCAGGACGCCCTTTCTCTCGAGGCGGTGTATTCTGGACTCACCGTGTTTAGTCATTTTGGAGTCGACGAGTATCCGCACACGCACGCTTGGGCTGCGATGCAGCTCCAGTATCTTCTTCTCAACCTGAGAAACAAAACAAGAATGGCACATGTGAGTCAAAACCAATAAAACAGAACGCCATAGAAGCACGACAAAGCTGGAAACGAACCTCGCTGCTGGTAATCGTGTACATGCACACATCCA
>JAADWP010000005.1:0-111684 GCA_023336215.1 Globisporangium iwayamae
ACGATAGCGACAGAGGTCACGAGACGCTAGCGCGGAAGCCTATCTACTGTCAAACGACGGCACCTGCTGAAACGAGAGAGAGAGAGAGAGCTGTAGTCCGTTTGGATGCTACAACATACCGTTCTCTAGTAGCACGACACACCTAGGCGACGTGTCGTGCTCTCGTTGGTTGAAATATGCTTATTTTAACCAACAGGAGCATGCCACGCCAAGATTGTTCTTTCGTGTTTTTGTGACAGTTGGTCAATTTTGGCCAAGGTTATACAAATACTCTGATTTGGTGTTGCATCTAAAGGAACAGATCATCTTGGCTTTCAACCAAGACCGACGCTTTCTTCACTTAAACGTGTAAGCTAAAGTAACGGATTCGAGCCCCGTTACGAAAAATGCAATAAATTCAAAATGTGAAGTGGAGCCTTTAAAGCAATACAGGGTTCCCTTGGCTAACGAAGAGCACATTTTGCATTGATTTTTGAAGGATATCATTTCCATCAAATATATATTTACGCAGGTGATGTGACACAAAAACAGATTATCATCACTCATACAGAAAACAACATAACCAGGAATGCAAAAACGCGTTTATTCAAGGTGCACATTCGCGATGCCGTTGATCAGCCCATAGTGTCCTCAGGCAAGATACCTGTGTGCGTTCAGCAATTTGTAATCGTGGACTGAGTCACTGATTCCCACGCATCCTGGAACCACCGCATTGCCTGGAGAGCATCAGCGTTGTAGAGCTCTGCAGCGCGGGTTCCTTCTCCTGTTGCGCTCACGATCTCGTCCGCTGTCTCCACCGCAAGGCGCCCTTGTCTGCGCCGGAACCACGCCTTCAGCGCAGCGATCACGCCCGCATCCATTGGCTGCAACACTGACGTGGTGTTGGGCGGCAGCATTTGGATCTCGATGTTGGTGAGCGGCGCGCTTACTTGATGAGCGGACGCGTTGTCGAGCAAAAGAAGAATGCAACGGTCTTTACTCTTCATTCTCTTGTTTAGCTTCTCTGTCCACGACTTGAACAGCGCAATGTTCATCCATACCTTGCTGGAGCTGGTGTAGCTCACACCAAGTTGCTCTCCAGTCAGTCGCCCAAAGCAGCGTGGCTGTCGTGCCTACCCCACAAAGAGAAGCTCCTGCTTCTCTTTGTGGGGTCGACATTCGCTGCCACGGCCATTGTGATCATCTTCTTGCTGAGCTTGCTACCGGAGACCGGCTCGCGAGATCGTGGTCGCTGGTGCCTTGCAGTAGTACAGCGCAGTCTCGTCGACGTTGAAAACGTCCTTCGCGTCGAACGCCGCCGTGATCCCGCGGAGCCGCGCGCGATCAGTCTCAATTGACTCGGAGCTCGCGGAGCCTGCCTCTCCGTGTGTGCGACGAGATCGCAGCTTGAGACGTCTTTGGAAGTTGTACAGTTAGCCCTTTGAAAACGTGAGGAACTCCAGGCGCTCGCGTGTCGATGCAGAGACGCCACTAGCTACAATCTCGTCGCGCACCCGCTCTGCCTTGAGCCTGATGAGGTAGCCGGTGAGGCAGAGGCGTCACTGCGCGCACCGTTTGATCCACTCCGAGAGCTTTGCGTCAAGCAGCGTGGACGCTTGGCACGCTGGTATGTTCAATGTGTCGTCGTCGAGAAGAGCTGGTTGCTGGCGAAAGTGCTTGAGCATCTCGCACACGCTTGAGGCTGCAGGTGCTCTTCGTAGCGCAAAGCGAGCATGCGCTTACTACCCAAGCTCGTACAGTGGAATCAAGGCGTTGTATTGGTGGTACTAGTAGAGCGCGTGCTGCTGGTCTCGCGTCAGGTGCATGCGGGTGGGTGGCAGCGGCTTCATCGAGCACGTGAATGCATTTGTGGTCCTGCTGTTTTGCAGAGTTGCACAATATCTCTTCCAAAACAGATCATATCATTTATGCAGGGCATTGGATAAATGCAGGTTTCGTTAGCCAAGGGAAGCCTGTATCCCCGAAACCAAAAATGAGATACAGAAAATGACCATTATTGATGTAAAACTTACTGATGAATCCAAGCCCACAATCGAGCTGGTTGAAATGGACCTCTTGATAACTTATAACATTTAGGCACATGGGGAGGATGAGCATCAACTGCAATTATTTTGTAATTACCCAATGCTTAACACCCAGTCTCTGAGTCAACCAGGCCAAAACAAATGGTTATTCTGGGCGATTTGAAATTAAGAAATCCTATCCTTATTCGATTTATTATCTAGTAGGTGTTTTAGGAAACTCTTTACAAAGGAAGAACTACAGTGGTGTTTCTATCTTCATTGGATGCGTGGATGCAGTCACAAAAGATTTAAAAAGTTTTCCAGATCTATGAGGTCACAGGTTTTGCGTCTGATTTTGATAATGCACGATTTACAAAGTGATGACGAGGATAACCACAACGTAACTTTTCAAAACATAATAGCTGCGATGTTAATGTTTTTGGTTGTTCTCTACAATTGCACGACAACACCACCACGTGCAGGAGCGCTACCTCGAAGAGGTGCTCGAGCTAACCGAGTACATTATCGACGACTTGAACCCGGCGTATGTGCTAACCGAGAGCGGCAGCGCTCGACGCAGATTAAAGTGTCGGTCGCCTCGGTGCTTGTCCACGCTTTTGTTCAAGCGTTCGTCGTTGTCGACACATCTGCAGCGACTGCACTTTAAGCACGTGTGGCACTGCCGAGCTCTGCACGAGCACGTAATTGTTGGAGGGAAGAATATCATCTTCACGCACAGACGATACATTTGACACAACCGATTAGCGGCGGTGTCGCGACAACTTTGTCGCCAACCACGCGCTCACAAGCACCCCTCCTGCTTTCTTGCGTTTTGGTGCTTGTTGCTTTTTTTTTCCCACTCCCCCCCCTCCCTTCCCTCTACATCGATATTTTCTTGACAACACAAATCCGAGCGTATCCTGGTTACGGTGTGTAAACTCTTCAAAGTTCTAACCCCAACAATGTGACGACAACTCAATAAGCCGTTTTTCTTTACGACGCGGATTTCCACAATCAAATCGATTTGAATGCTTGCCATCCTCATTTTTATGCATGGGACTTCATCTCAGTTGCTAACAAGATAACACCCCGAAAGCCCTTGCTCTGAACTCTCTCTGTGCATGTTTGCAGTCTAAACGGTCGGGTGCAACCGTTTGAAAAAACTGTGTCCTTTTGAAAAAATGTCAGAAAAGGAAAAAGTTGCTGTTTCAAATAACAGATTCCTCAACAACCACAGCAGCAAATGACTTGCGACAGACGATTGGGTGTGCATTGGTGAGGTCAAATCCCGGCAGTGCAGTTGCGCCCTTTCGCAGAGAAGGTGAAGCAGAAGCTGTGGGCAGAGCAAACTTGCCGGTGAGGAAGGCAAAGCCCATTGTAATTTCTGGCGACCGCCCTGTTCAGCCAGCTACTGCAAAGCCATTCAAGCCTGCACTTTTTCTCGACTAGGAAGTCGAAGACGCTCTCGCAAAAATAATGAACAGCGTACTAAAGAAAGTATGTGCTCAAGTCAAACTCTACGATGCAATTCAACACGACCTAGCCGAATTTCAGATCTAGTCTCATGTGAAGGTTGCCACATTCAATACCAGCCAAACCAACTAGCTTCCCAGCGTTAGCTGCGTCAAATTAAATGGTATTTGGCCAGCGAGTAGTGCGACGGGTGAGGCAGAGTGAAAGAGCAACGATAAAAAACATTTATGAAAATGAAGAAATGTTGGTGCTGCTCATGTATTAGTGCATCGACAAATATATACTGCGCACCGCCTTTGTGTCAGGTTGGTTAGGTTTCACACTTTTATTTATTCATCAAGACTAGCAGTTGAAAAAGCCGTAGATATGTCCATCACCAAGTCGCTTGCATCTTCATCCAGCACGCCTATCGTAACATGCATGGGAAAATGCGTGGCGATTTCACTGGTGGTAATCCTATCGCGCTGAGTGAGATTAACATAATTTTTGCTAGCGTTCAGGAAGGAGCTCATGTCAACGCTGTGCAAGCTAAATCTCGTTCTGTGTGTCGTCACAAGGCGCCCACTTCAATCGGTCTCTCTTGATCTGCGCTGAGGACATTGGGTAGGTGACCAATCTAAGCGTTAATTGTGTAATGGGTTTATGTTGCAGCAATACGCGCAACGAAAGTGTGAAGGCTAGGCTTGTGAAGACAACTTAAGCAGCAGAAATTCTGACGATTTGCGACAGAATTACTGTGCTGCCAAATTCCGAGTCAGTTAAATAACGAACTGTTTGAAGGGTATAAAACGTTGGTTACTCGTCGGCTCCAAAAACTTCGTTCCGGGCGTGACATCAACCACATAAAAGGCATCTTTGCTGTCTATCACCACGACAGTCAAGTCAAGCAACCCCTCCTCGCACTGTCTCCGTGGATAAGTATTTCAGCCAATCAAAAAACTCAAGGTCAAAAGCGTTTTATTGAGGTTTTTACATGCATCCATTTAATTTATTTTGTCAAACATTTCTGATCGGTACTTGATTGGCCGAAATAAGTACAATAGTTCAAATGAACTTTCTGGTTGGTTGAAATATCGTAGACCCTTTCAAATCTGCTAGTGTAATCTTCATTTTACAGAGTGGCACGCGATTTTGGTCGCGTTTGCTGTTAAAGTGTCACGCCTCTCAAAAGCGTTTGTTGAAATTTACGAAAAAGAGTATAAAGTCTTACAGGCGTGCCACTCAAACAGCAAACGCCACCAAAATCGCGTGCCATCAAAGATGAGACAAAATCGGCATTCCATCTTTTTATCTGGATAAAAAGCTGGATAAATGATCCCCAAATAACGACTGCCACACATCTTCGGATATGAGCTCGTTGAAGCGCACGCCACCGTCGTCGGCGACAGATGCGTCGGGCCAGCTGCAGGCGCTCGCGTGGATCTGCTTCTGCGGGCCGGGACTCTTCAATGCACTCACATCCTTCGCCAGTGGGCTTGCGGATCCGCGCGTGGGCTTCGCGGGCAACGCGCTCGTGTACCTGAGCTTTGCGGGCTGCAGTCTGTTGGCGGCCGCACTCATGCCGGCGATTGGCGTGCGACGCGCGCTTTCGTTCGGCGCCACGGGCTACTTTCTGTACGCGGTGTCTCTCTGGAATGTGCGCGATTCATGGCTTGTGCCTATTACGCTCTACTACGTGGCGTGCGTGCTGCTGGGCGCGGCGGCCGCGCTGCTCTGGACTGCGCAGGGGCTCATGCTGCTGAGCTACCCAAGCGCCGAGACGCAAGGCGCGAGCGTGAGCCGCTTCTGGATCATCTTCAACCTGGGTGCCACGACTGGTGGTGTCATCAGCTTCGTGCTAAACTTTGGAAACGAGAACTCCTCATCGTCATCGTCATCGTCGTCGTCTGAAGGAAAGGCGATTACTACCGCTGCGTCGGACGGGATGGACGCGGTTTTCCTGCTGCTCATGGGCGGTGGGGCAGTGCTCGCGTGGCTCGTGATCGAAGACTCGAACAACGTGGTCAAGGACAACGGTCAGCCAGTGAAGGTACCAGCATCCTTAACACCGTTGTCTGGTGACGAAAACTCGCTGTGGACGTCGTGGACGAGCAGTGTACGCAGCGCATTGGAGGCCGTGAGCAGCCCCAATCGCATGAAAACACTGCTGCTGCTGCTCCCGCTGTTTGCATACAGCAACTGGTTCTACGCGTACCACTCGTTCTACAACGTCGCGGTCTTCAACGCGCGCACCAGTGGACTCACGAGCGCCTGCTACTGGCTCGCGCAGATGGCCAGCGCCTCGGCCGCGGGCCGCTTCCTCGACACCTCCCTCCCAGTGGCACATAGCAAGCGAGTCAGCGCTCAATGGCGAGTCGCCAGAAGATTTTTAGTTGCGTTCCTAATGTTGTCGACTGCCATGTGGACGCTGGGCTGGTACGCGCAGAGCCAGTGGCTGCACCTGAGCTACGACCATCGAGTCAACATGGACGTGCTCGCGACCAAAGCCTCAACAATCCTGCCAGCGTTGCTACTGTACATCGTCTACGGGGTCCACGACGCACTCTGCCAGGTGTGGCTCTACTGGTTCATGAGCCTCGTGACGTCAAAGGACGTCGTGGCCGCCGGCTGCTATGCTGGTATCTACAAGAGCGTGCAGGCGGCGAGTGCCGCGCTCGCGTGGTACTTTGGAGCGGTCCAGATGGACCCACTGACCCAGTTGCAGCTTAACCTGGCGCTCTGCATCACGAGCGTCCTGAGTGCACTGCGCTGCTGTGACTTTGCGCTGAGCAGCTCCGTTCTGGAAAGTGACAGTGATCATCGAACCACGGCTCGCGAGTCCGACACGCTGCTTGGTTGAGAGTCACTTGGGCCTAAGAATAACATCATTGCGTGCGATTACGGCTAATTTAAAGAAGATGAGGAGAACTGGACACCGTGTATGAAGACGCCATTCGTCAGCTGCAGTGTTGTTTGTTGGCACCAAGCTCGCTCAGGACTCTCGCAGGCTGACTGACAGCTTTGGGCGGTCCAGCCTATCAGTGGCGCTCGTGCTAGCCAGCGTCTCTAGAAGGGTCCGCTATTCGCCCTCGCAGTGAGCAGCTTCGATGGCGTCGCTTGCAGGAGTGCAGGAGAGTAGCAACGAGACTCTGTCGCGCCCCACGACAGCGCAGTCGAAGGGCCGATTGGTACTCCAGGTCGAGGACTTTCTCCTCGCGAACAAGTTCGTGGTCGTGACCATCCACGAAGTGCAGAGCACGGGGTTCAACTCGCTTTTGGGCACCACTCGGCCGCACTCTCCCTCCTCATCTTCCTTACACCAAGAGCAAAAGCAGGAGACTGAGAGACCCGAGGCGCTCGTGATACCTCTGGGGAAAGGCGACGATGTCGAAGTCACGGGCTTCCACGTCTCGGCAGTGGACGAAGTGGAGAACGAGTACTCGCTCTTCATCTCGCGCCAAAAAGCCGAATACCTCGTGCGCATGGAACAGGGGGTCGTCCATGCAGCAGAGTCATCATCTCAACCGCAGCAGGTAATGACCGTCGAGGCCATGGCCAATAGCATCCTCATGCACTTGGACATCATCGGCAATCGCCACCGCGATATCGGCAAGCTCACGTGTCGTGAGCCACAGGCACACGTGGCCAAGAAGGAGCGCGTCATGCCGACCAAAAGCAGCGCGAATGGGAAACAGAAGAACGCACACTTCGTCACCAAGCGCCAGGATCAGCGGGCCGCGCGCTCGCTGCAGACCGCTGTCAAGACTCGCGAGGCCATCGCGTCCGCATCCCACAAGCTCAAGGCGATCAGCCCCACTAACCCAGTGGCCACTCCAGTGCCATTGACTGATTATGACGATAAGAGCGACGATGAAGTGGTCTCGCCGCGCACGCACAAGGCACGCAAGAGCAGCGAATACCGGCTGCTGAGCCGCATGGCCATCGCGGACGACAAGACGATTTGGAAGTCCGAGCTCGAGTCGATCCACGACGACCCAAGCTTCCGCGCCATGATGAACGGCATGAATGGCAAGGCTTTTGCAGAGCAGGGGCTCCAGTCCGGTGACCATGAGCGCATTGCGAGCCTCAGCACCATCAAACGAGCCGTGCCGGAGAAGAAGAAAAAGCACAAGGAACTCCAGGAGCGGCGCGACAAGGGCCGACAGGCTCGCCTTCGTATTACGAGGGAGAACTCGTCCTCGGCGATCGATATCATCGACAACAACGATCCAAATGCAGCAACAGAGAGCGAGCCCATGCGAGCAGTTACCTTTGAGGAGATCGACGGTCTGCTTGGGAACCTGGTGAAGCGCCTGCCGTCACTCAGCAGTCGCAATGGGTCATCACGGCACTTTGACTTGTCACCATCATCGAGCTCAGGCTCTCGAAAGCCTTCGCTCGTACAGGTCCAGCAGCAACAGCAGCAGCAAGAGCCCGAGCAGTTTCTGCGCAAGCGCTCAGACACCAACGAGTGGCGCGTGCTCAAGACCGAGAGCATCTTCAACGAGATCCCAGGCATGGGCGTCGAGATCACGACGGAGCGCCCCAGCCGGCGCGAGTCGCTGCTGCTGGGCTCGCCCAGGTTGGACGAAACCAAGCGACTCGAGAAGCTAAGGATGCAGGAGAATGCGCGCCGCAGTTCGCTGGAAATAAGGGATCAGGATGGGAATCTGAGGAGACGCTCTATGAGCAAAGTAGGATCGAAGAGGCACTCGATCGCCAAGGAGAGTGTCGAGAGTCTTATCACCAGCGCTGCTGCGCTTCTCGCATCGTCGCCGTCGGTGCCGGAGCTCCCACGACCCGAGTTTGCACCAGTTGAAACCGAACGATTGCCATCACCAGTTGGATCAACAGCTCCGATTGTAGTCCCAGCTTCGCCTCGGACGCCATCACTGGTGCTGATAGAGGAGCGCGTCTCTGCTGATGCTGAGAGCTCGGAATTGTTCCTTACGACGCGCAGGTTTGCGGTTGAAGAAGGTGGAGCGGGGACTGAGTCTACTGCTTCGAGCCCATCAAAAGCTCACGAGAAGATCGGTGGGTCTATTGATACGGACAAGCAAAAGACGGAGGTCCCGGTTGTGGAGCCTGAAGTGAAGACGAGCAGAGCTGCTGGAGCTTACGCGTTGACGCTCAAGCCCTTGCTACCAGTGGAGTATGCAGGACTTCCAGCAATTGAGAGTGTCGTGATGACTCCTCGATCCTCTCGACTGTGCAGCGAGCAGACGATTGAGATCCATGAGGAAGAGTCAGTGGCGGAGCCTGAAGGAAAACGTCCTCAAGCTCAAGACACTTCAACGGCAGATGCAGGCGACGATACTGAGACCTCCAGCGATTTCGAGAGCACTGGTGTGACTGGAGATGAACAAGCGCCACCTGGTGGATTAATGTCTACCCTTCTGTCACCTCGCCAAGCCTGCTGGACTGACGAAAGTCTTGGCGATCGATCATTGGCTGCATCGCCACGCTCGCTACCGCGACTATCGATACCTGTTCGTGAAGAGAATACTGCTTCTAGACCGTCGTCCCAACAGCAAAATCTTCCAATGGAGACCCCGGGTGCTCTTGCTACCGACCGTCGAGCGCGTAGCCTCGATGGGATGAAACCAATCTCCTCTTCCTTCCGTGTTAGCGACCCATTGACAGACGAAGAGTTCATACAAACCCAAGATGAGCAGGCAAACGCTGAAAATCTTCGAACGCAAAGCTTGAAGAATCATGAGCTGGTTTCTGGAAGAGCCCGATCTACTGAGCTTGCTGATCTTGAAGAACAGACGCAACCTTGGTGTCTAGTTGGGGAGGCCGAAGAATCTTCTCATTACAAGGTCGAGGAAGAAACTGGTGTCGCGGATGCTGAGATGGGGAATTATCAACGAGTCGATGCGGATGGGGATCAGCGCATGGGGAACGATGTTTTAAGTTCTGCAGCAAGCGGCGAAGCTGTTGACCAACTTGTCGCTACTATCCCCAATAAGGAGTTTCGGCAAGAAGCTGTGTCGACCCATGAACCAGTGTCCGCTCGAGTGCACCACACTGGTGATGAAGCCGAAGTACCTCGACAAGTTGTACGAGGAGAAGATGACGAAGAAGTTCATGACAGTGACGAAATATACCACGAGAGCAGCATTGCTGGCCCTAAAGCCCGACCAGAAGCTCTTTCAGAAGAAAAAGCAGCAACGACGATTGGCGTCCAAGCGTTCTCAGGCATTCCAGTTGCAGCAGAGGTAGAGTCGGCTCTCGATCATCATGCAGAGCTGTCCTCAAAGTCGAAGCAAACCAACGAGGCGACAAGGAAGACGAGTGTGACTACAGCTACTTCGACTGCTGCTAGTTCAAGCCCAGCGCGCAAGACCTCACTCAACACCCAGGCACACGTAAAAGACTCTTCGCCACGAGCGCCGTCCAAGAAGAGTCGAAACAAAGGCACCACTGGAATTACCACCTCTGCGTCCATTTCGACCGATTCAACTGGAGCAAAAGCAGCTGACAGCCGTCGAAAGAGTTCCTTGAATCCTCAGCAGCGAGCTTTAGACGCTGAAGCAAAGGACAACGGCATCAGTACTAGAGCTTCTCACAAGAGCGCCTCCAAGGCTTTTATAGGAGACCTTGACCACCACCACAGTCGCCATAGTCATCACTCGCCACCACCTGACACTACCAATTCAGGCCACACCCACGAAGCCAGTGCGCGCGTGATGAGGCACCACCACGAGTCACAGCGGCGGCGGACTTCCGAAAATGCCGCGCTCTTACAATCGGTGTCCCAGTACCACAAGAAGTACGGCCGGTGGCTCAACGGCCGGCTCATTGTCGACAAGATCAGCTGCCTGCAGCTCGAGGAGCTCGTGCTGCAGAACCCGCACAGCGAGATGCACCTCGTGAAGCTCGGGTTACGGTACGCGCGCTGGTCCGGGACGAGCCTCGCGGCCATCCTGCTACTCGAACATGCGTCGCTGAATCACGAGAACGCACCCCGTACGCACGAATACTGGAACTCAATGGGCAATGCGCACCTGGAACTGTTTCTGAGACATCGCAAGTTCCTGCCCGTGTCGAAATTCCATTTGGCAAAATGCCTCATGGGCTTCACGCGCGCCTTCGCGTACATGGAAAGCATGGCCAACCCACTTTTGCTGCTGAGGTACGCAATCTGCTTGTTCTGGCGCAGTGGTGACGCGGACCTCGAGAAGGCCGACGAGGTATTTCGAGAGCTCCTGGCCAAGTTCGCGAGCTTCTGCGACAAGGACCGACTGAACTTGCTTTTCCTGCACTTCCAGACGCTCTCCAGGTTGCACATGTACCACGAGGCCGCTGAGTGTCTGAGCGCAGTCATTGAGCTTCACAAAGAGTCTGCTGCCTCTGGTTTTACGTCATCCTCGCCCTCAACACCACCGAGAACCCCCTCAGACTCAGGCTCAGGGATGGCACCGCCGAGCCCGTATGATACGGAGGACTATCTCATGATGCTTGTGCACTGTCAGCAGTGCAGTGGTGACTACATCCTTGCATCTGCGACGTTCTCGACAATCCTCAAGGCCCGAGGGATCACCCAGGAGGGAAGCCTAAGTGACGCACAGTATCTGGAGCTCTGGTACTTCCTCGCGCACAAGTGCTTTGCCCACGAGGAGTACCCGCTCGCGCTCGAGTTCTACTCGATCGCGCTCAACTTTGCCAAGGACTCGCAGGTGCTTGCGGCCATCCACTACAGCCGCGGGCTGTGTCTCGCGGCCCTAGGTGAGGATGCCAAGTGCGTCGCCGAATACAAGCGCGCGAGGAATCTGAATCGCCACGTGACCCCGCTGGTGCCACTGGCCGACCTGCGAACGAACTATGAGGACGAGTTCGCACTGCTGCTACAGAAGCCCATCCGCCAGGTGATCGACGAAGTGCGCGTGAACCTGTACGATAAGGCCGTGAAGAAGCTCCAGCGGCTCTTCCGCCGCAAATGCCACACAAAGAGTGACGTTGGGGCGGTAGCCATAGGCAAGGGCGTGCTGACGAAGACGCCGTCATCGTCGACGGATCCACGTGTGCGGAACGGAGTCGTTGGACGACGCAGTTCGCTGGCCCGAGGTCTGAGTTCCAGCATCTCGCTTGTGGAAGCAGCTGCAGGTTTGCACCAGGATGGCGCTGGTGGTGAGGATAACTTCACAGAAAGTGTTCCTACCGAAAACCAGCACGAGAGGTTCGAAGCTCGCCAGCGAGCAGTTCAAGACAAGATACGTCAGATCCGCTCCCTCACGCGTTACCAGACTCAGCACCAGCTCTCGTCCCAACCTCATAATAAAAGAGCGACACCAACAAAGAAGATCAAGTCCATGCCGAGCGAGCCGTTCGCTTTGTCCCACAAGACTAGCGGACTGTTCAGCCCGGACTGGGAGCGCCCCGAGCTACGACGCAAACAGAGTATGGACGCGTTCAATAAGGTTTGTCTGCGCTGCCATTTTATGATTTTTCGATTTGCGAGGTCTTTCATCACCTCTTCAATAATATTGCCACTCTCTCTCTCTCGTATGAGCAGCTTGGATACATCCCCACTACGATGCCTTACGTGGACTACTGGGACCAGCTCCTCTCGTGCGCCTCAGACCTTTTTGAGTCTCGGTCTTCGCTATTCCGAGCCATCTCGTGCATCCGCAGTGCACTACCGCAAGCCACGGACGCCATCGCGTTCTGCGTCTTGGCGGAATGCGCGGGGGACGTGAGCGAAGCCATCGAGAAGCTTCACGACCCGAGCTATGAGCGCGAAGTCGCGTACGTGTGCACGGTCATAGATGTGGCCAAGTTGCTCCAGGGCTTCGACGGGATTGCCAGTGGGGGTACTGGGAGTACCAGTGGAGGGCTGTTGCCCTCTACAAGCCTCTCACCGAGGCTTTCAAGCGAGCCCAGCTGCCACAAGATGTTCACGAACGCCCCAGCCTCGGACTCGCCCGTGCGGTTCCCAGCCATCGCTTCAACACCAGCAGTAACTGATACTTCAAACAGTATGACGAGTCTAGGTCTTCAGGCTCAGAGCAGCAGTTCTGGTGTCGCGGCAGCTACCAGTCCGAGGACCCTGAGGCGCGTGATGCTGCCGCCGTGCATTACTCATCAGGATACCTCTGGGACCAAGGGCCAATCTTTAACCACAACTGGTGGTAATGGGAAGCAGTATGGAAGTGGCGGTGCCATCCAAGAGTCATCCCGGCTTGGCGACATGGTCGACGCGCATTTTCACGAACGAAAACCTCAGTCCCTTGTACCAACAGCAGCAGCGATGACGAGTCCGCTGATGAAAGCCGGGACGACACTGCACGCTCACTCGACCGAGACCATCGCCGTGCTGCACGACTTCCGCCGCGCGAACACCGCTTTGCTGCACTCCCAGCAATCCTTTGGCGGCGAGAGGTAGCCAGCTATTTAGACGATAGCCACAACGCACGGCGTTTGATAACCAGATCGCGAGGCTGATAGAGAAAGGAATAAAAATCGTGTTTTCGTGCTTGTGCTGCTAAGCCTTGAGCCTTGGGCCTTGTACATACTGGCGCTGCGTCTGCTGAGCTTTTGAAGGTGGGCACTTTGTTTACTTGAATTTGTTCGCGACCTTGTGAATGTACTCCATGAGCACGGGGAAAAGCGCCGAGACGCTGTCGTTGATGAGCCCCAAGAAGTACTGCTCGGCCTGCTCGTCCGTGAGGTCGAGGCGGAACTTCTCCTGCACTTTCTGCAGCGTCGTCTCCGGGTCGCGCGAGAGCTCCTCGATGCCGGCGTCAGCCATGAGACTGAGCAGGTTCAGAATCAGGTCCGCGCTCTTGCGCAGCCAATTGAACGCTTGGCAGCAATACGTCTGGAATTTCAGGTAGTGCTGTGATTGTGGGCCACCCATCCCCTCAACCATCTCTTTCGTGAGACGGAATGGGGGTGGGAACGGCTTTGGGTCTGCGCCAAAGATGTACCCAAAGTCAATGTGGAACAGGTTCCCCTCGGCTTTCATCATGAGGTTATCCAGGTGGCGGTCGCCGATGCCCAGCAGGTACGTGAGCACGCAGTAGCCGGCCACGGACTTGACGTACGTGCTCAGCGTCTCGGGGTTCACGCCATACTCAGCACTCGGGTCCGGCTGGTGCTTCCTTAGAAAGCCCAGAACCTGCGGAGAATCAAATTTATCGACCACATAGGAAACCGGATACGAGTCCTGAACGAACTCCATGAGGCCGTCATTCGCGCCCGTCGCGAGGATGCGATAGGGTGTGAGCTTCAAATCCAAGTTCACCTTCTTGAGCAGGCGGTCCATGAGCGTGAACATCTGCATGATGAGTTGGTCCTGGCGCAGGTCGTCGCCGTTCTTCACCATCACCTTGTACATCGGGCCTTCCTTCTCGCGGTTCAGATAGTTGATTACACGCGTGGAGATCGAGCCGCGCGTGAGGTTATCACTGCTGCTGGCGCCAAAGACCATCGACTGCGAGAGCATTGGGGCGGGACCCTGGGCTCCCCCTCCTGACCCCTCGGGCGCCAGCAGCACCGAGTCGTGAAGGTTCGTGTGGCCCGCACCATGTGCCCCATGCACATGGCCATGCTGCTGCTCGGGTGGCGGAATGATCGTCTGAAACTGGATCACCGCAGGGTACATGGCGCTCTTGAACATTTTGGCCGAGGACGGCACGATGCCACTGAGGAACACGTCTGGGTCGAGCGGGATGCGGATCACGTGGCCCTTGGCCCACGGGAACTGGTGCTTGAGCAGGTATCGCATCTTCTCCTCCTTGGGGCCTTTCTTGCCGCGCTCCTCGCGCGCACGGTTGTGAATCGTGAGGATTTGGTCCATGAACGCGCGCTGCGCCGCAATCATGTCGTAGATCGGCCGCTTCTCCTCGCCCTGCTTCAGGTCTTCAAGCAACCTGTTGAGCACGACGCGGAAGATCTCCGAGTCACGGCTGATGTCCCCAGCCTCGACCTTCAAGTACCAGAAGAAATAGTTGGCCATCTGGAAGCTCGTGCTCGAGCGCTCAATGAGAAAGCGCGCCAGTGGACCCAGCAATTCGTGCGACGAGCCACCTGAGCCACCGCCACCAGCCTCACTGCCATCCTCGTTGATCAACGCCGCGCCGCCGCGAGAGGACGTCGTGACTGCCGGTGACGACGACGACGCGCTCTTCTCATAGCGCAAAGCCTGCACGAGCTGCAACAGAAAGTCAAAGAGGTCCTCGTTCTTGGCCTTGGCGAGCGTTGAGACAGCGAAGTTGCGCACGATCTCATGTTTGAACTCCTTCTCGCGGCCGAGCAGCTTGAGCGCATCGGCGATGTCGATCTCGCACCACTGGCGCAGTAAATCGGTCGCCTGCTGACGCTCGGTCTCCTCATTCCAGTCGACCGAGAGCAAGAACTTGACCACGGCTTTCTTGTTGTCCGTCAGCGTGTACCGGAACTTCCACAACAGGTCCTTGTCATCCATCTTGAGCGTGTTCGTGGGCGTCGCGAGCAGCGCCTCGATGCGCACGCTCTCGTCTCTGCTGGGCTTGAGGTTCGGGTCGATTGAGCCACGAAGAATGTCGCGCGCGAGCTTGCGGTACTTGCGCTCCGACGGGTTCTCCTCGTTCAGCTCCGGATCCCACACGGTGATGAGGCTCGAGATCTCCTTCGCGGACGAGTTCGAGTACGAGTGCCCTGAGTGAGCGGACCCTGACGACGACGGTGTCGCCACGGCAGCCGTGTTCGTCAGGTCGTACGTGCCGCTTACCGTGTCAACGAATGACGATGATGATCCGCTCGACGGGGACACAAGTCCGCCGCCGTGATGGTTCAGTCTTCTGGGTACATCCGCTGTGTACGACGCCGGCACGGCGCGCTGCGCGTAGGGCTCCTCTTCGTACACGACGACGTCGCCAAAGTACGGCATCTCGATCCAGAGCAGCGCGTCCTCGCGGTACGAGCAGAAGGGACCAAGCGTCTCCTTGCGACCTGGAGGCTCGCTACCGCGGCGGATGCGCGCGATGCGGCGGTCCGTGACACCGTCCATCCACTCGTTGCGCGGGATCTCCTTGCGCTCAAACTTTTCGCGGAGTTTGTCCAAGCGAAAACACTCCTGCTGCGCCCACTCGTCGTGGACCTCGGACGGTGTCGTCGTGTTGGGCGACGAGTCGGCCTCCATGCCCGACCAGATGCGCAGACACTGAATGCCGTCGCGCAGCACGCCGTGCTTGGTGAAGAACGAGATGGTCGTGCCGCCGATGGGCACCCAGCCGACGCCCCAGATCGTGATCGCGAGCAGTGAATTGCGCGACAGGTCCCGGTAGCGCACGGGAAACGAGAGCCACTCGTTCCAGTAGATGCTCGACTCGCTGCACTTGGTCGGGCCCTTCGAGCTAATAATTCAACACCAGGGTTCAATGGTTCAGCCCCATGGACACGCCCTTATGTACCAGATACATAGACATACGTAAAGAAGCCAATATATAATGTACCTGATGACCATGGGGTGCAGTGGTAGCCCATCGGAGAAGATCTGTGCGCTGATGAAGAACTCCTTGATGGTTGAGTTGCGCAGCTCCGAGGGTGTCCCCGCGAGCTGCTCCAGCCCGTGACTCTCAAAGGCACTGGGTGTGCGCTTGACGCTCGAAATCTTCTTGTTTGACGGGTGCTGCGGCTGCGGCTGTGACGGCGACGGCGACGGCTGCGAGAGCTTGAGTGTGCCGAGCTGCTCGTCCACGACGCCGAGGCCGATCGCCGGCGCGAGCTCCAGCAGCGACACCTTGAGCGATATGCTCGTGCTCACGCCGCTGCTCAGGTAGTAGCGGTACTCCTTCATGCGCGTGGTGCCCATGACGAACGGACAGACGAACGGGTGAATAGAGCGGATCAAGCGCGTACACGCGCAACCCGGCTTCTAGTTGCTCTACTTTCTTTCCCTTTGAGGTTCTAGGTACGAACAAAGCACACAAAGGACGATCATGGCGACATCGAATCGTATCTAATTGAGGTGAAACGGAACACCTTTCAAACAAAATCGTACTTAGACGGGAAGCTCCATTTTGTTCTGTTCTGCTGGCTCGATTTTTCTTCTCTCTTTCTTGCAAAAATGCCATGGGCCGGCGCAATGTGAACGTAGACGCTAGAGAAGCATGGCTTCCATGACGAGGGTATGGCAGCAAGCAGTATCATTACATGATCTCATATAGAGACAACAGTACTCAGTGTGAATATGCTCCACGGCAAAAAATGGTGCATCGTGTGCCCGAGGTCTCCAAAGGACAGACAGGACGGCATTGTATGCACATTAGACGCTCCCGTTCTTCGTCTCTCGCTATCGCATGCAAGAGCTCACTCGCTCAACACAGACACACAGACAGATATGCAAGCAAGCAAAACAGAACCAACTTTATACACTACAATTCGGGGATAAAGAAACCAGAAGAGCCCAAGCAAGACCCGCTTCCTCCTCTTCTCGTCGATCCTTCTCTCTCTCGCTTTCGTGCCTTCTTTCGCTCTCCTCCTCGTCTCTTTCTCTCTCAATCAATCTTCTCACTCGTCTTCTCGTCCGCGCTCGGTCGCCTGAGCTTCTGCTAGTGGGTGTCGCGCGCGGGGTGCGGTACTGGCGAGCTTACTCAGCCAATGCGTCTAATTTTGCTTCCATTCGCGCCATTGCGGTGGCTAATTTGTCGATGTCTGCGGTGTGCTGACCTAGTGTGTGGAACATCGCGCCCTGCTGTGTTGCGAGCTGCTGCTGCGTCTCCGTCGTGCGGCACAATAAATCCATGAGCATCGTCTCCATCTTCGGACCCGCAGTCACCTGGCCGTCACCAACGCTGTTCGCCGCCACGAGATCCTGCGATTGCGCGTGCACGCTTGGAGCCGCGACAACCTGGTTCGCGATGCCAATGCCCGAGCCGCGCAGCTGCTCCGCAGAGCGCACTGGCTGAGGGCGTGGAGGTTCTGGTCGGCCGTTTTCCATCGGAGCCGAAAGTGCGTTCTTACGGTCTTCCAAGTTCTTCATCGCGACATTCGAGAGCTTCTCCAGGGTCGCGATATCGCACGACGTACGAGGCTGCGTGTCGAACACGAACACCGTGCCGAGCAGGTGACCCGAGGGCGTGCAGATCGGAGCGCCGGCGTAGAATCGGATCTTCGCAGCGCCAGTCACCAGCGGGTTCTTAGCGAAACGCTTGTCCAGCAGCGTGTCCATGACGACCATCGGTTCTTTCGACATGATCGCGTGGGCGCAGAATGACACCGAGCGAGGCACTTCGTTCTGCGCAAGACCGACGCTCGCCTTGAACCACTCGCGGTCCTCGTCGAGCAGACTCACAGCGGCGATCGGGCTCTTGAGCGCGTTCGACGCGAGGTCGCAAATGATGTCGAAGACATCCTCGGTCGGCGAGTCCATGATCTCAAAGCTGCGCACGACCTCGAGACGCTCCGTCTCGTCCGGCGCGATCGGCGGCTTGGGCCATGGGTGGTCCCAGTCAAAGTCCAGCGGGTACTCGAACTCGGGCTGGTGGAAGTCCGACGTGAACTGCTGGAGCTCGCCTTCCGAAACGTTAGTCGGCGAATGGAAATTCTTCGCGTCCCAATGCTCTTCCGGTGGCGGTGCCGACGAGCTCGTCATCGTGCTCGACGGCGGTGCCTGCGGGTTCGCAGTCTGGTTCGCGTGCGACAGGATGCATGACATGCACACGCGCACGAGCGACTTGCCAATCACCGGCAGCTCGGCCTGCTTCTTTAGGGTACAGTTGCCGCACACGACCTCACCGCACTATTGTCATCAAATGACCAAAACAATAGAGAATTACACAAAAAGAACATGAGAAAACCGTGCATGTTTCGGCTAAAAAGAGTGGCGATAAAATAGGAACGCACCTTGCGGCAGTGGTGCTTTCGCCGGAAGCGCGTGAAATTCCGCGTGCAGACGTGGCATCTGTAGCGCTCCGTGTCGAGCACCCAGTCGTCCTGGTGGCGCAGCTGGTCGATCGTGAGCACGTCGTTGTTGTTGGCCGCGGCGGCCTTCAAGCTGCGCGACGACATCCTCCTCGTTCGGTCTGTTCGTTCATACAAGGCACACACATACTGTCAGTCCTCAACCACACAGAGAGACCATACAGACACAGACACAGACACACACGCACATACCCTGTCGGTCGGTCGGTATGCTGACGGGTGAGGCTCGGAAAGCGGGAATGCGGGCGGCCTCCTTCCTTCCTTCCTCGGGACTGACTGTTTGGTTACTGACTGTTTGGTTGTTGTGAGTGACTGGGCGATAAGAACGAGAGGGGGGGGAATTTGGGAAATTGAGGAAAATTGAGAAAAATAGGAAAATGGGAATTTCATGAAGATCAACCGATTCTGACTGTGCACTTTTTGCAAGAGAGAGAGAGAGAGAGGGGGATCAAAAGCAAAACTGGTGCGCGAAAAAAGGACATAAGGTAAACTACATTCTCTTTCGCTTACGAAGGAGCACTGATTGGCCATCTGCCGAACTGGACAACGACTGAAGAGCACGATCACAGCCGTAGAGAAGTTGATGCGCAGTCCACCCTCTGTGAAAGATACAAAGGTCAAACTTTTACACGTATACACTTACAAAATTCAATTGTAAACAAATTTGCTTTCCCATTTGGTGTGTTTTACTGCACGCTCGCTTCCAAAAAAACATCTCTAGCATCGTCCTTAACGGTAGTTTACGAAAAGATTTCGATCGACCCATCGAAGCCATTGCCCACTCGCACACGAGCAGAAAAGGGCCGGAAGTGGTGGACCGGCTCTCCAAATAGAGCAGCTTCGAAGGCGTGTCGATCCTCCCTCGTCTGGCCAGCCGCAACTTGTGGTGCACACGTTCGAGGAGAGGCGACGTGGCTTTCTTTGTCCACTGCGACCCACATCTCGTCACGTTGTGAGTGGCAGTAATCGACTCAAAAAAGTTTGACAGCGGTACACACTTGCGTACACTATGTGGAGCTCTTGTCTGGAGACGATTTACGACAGCAAGGCTTCTGGAAACAGCCGCCTCGATGTCAGCATGTCAGTCAGCATGCCGATCAGCTTCGACTTCGACGCATCCACTTGTCGACTTGCTCGTTGAGCACTTGTCAAATGCTCAGAACCGCTTCTCTTGCTCGATTGCATTGGGACGCACACGCGCAAAGGCTACAGCGCTCAACAACCGCAACAGCACTCCATCCATCCAACTTGCTCTCTTGAGAGTGAGTTCCTCTCGCAATGTACTGTACAGTCCGCCTACGAGGACAGACTATCGCAAGGGGTTGCCCCCACGCGATCTTGGCAATTGTAATGCCAAAAATGGATACAAACTCGAGTGTGTTATTTGCTGCCACACAAACAAACGAGGGCCACGAACGAACCGAACCGACGCGCCCAAGTGAGAAGTTCAGGACACGAAAGTTCCATCCCCAGCCACTTTGCAAATTCGTGTACACCACATCAAATAAACCAAAATCGTACTTTATTGAGACACTCCTCTCGCAAATGTGTAGCCATTTTGATCCACCTCCACCCCCAGCCGCCATTTACACATTGACACTCGCGCAGTCGGCGCCAATGAGGAACTCAGCTTGCACGAGCGCGTGGTCGGAGCAACCAAAGCCGCCGTCGAAGGTGTCCGTGATGATCTGCGCCGAGCGCAGGCACGTCTGCGCGTCGCGGCGCGAGAAGATGTAGTCGAGCTTGTCGCCCGCCGGATGGCCGCTGAAGGAGCTGCCGATCCACGTCGGACCAGGTGCACCGGAGGCGATGAGCGTCTCGTACAGCGGAATGGGCGTGAACGTGCCGTTCAGCTGCGTGCTGTTGACCAAGTACTGCATTGCGGGCGTGCTGGCCGGCGCGTTGAGGTCGCCTGTCATAAGCACCGTGTCAGTTGGCTTGCAGAAGGCAGCGAGCCGCTTTGCGACAAGCAGCGAGGACTGGTCGTGGCCATTCGTGCCAATGTCATAGTGCGTGTTGAGTATGCACACAGTATGGTTCATCTGCTTGTGTTGGAAGCGCGCGAGCACGGCCGTGCGCAGATATGCCAGGTTCCACGTGTTCGACGGGATGATCTCCGGGGTGTCGCTCAGAGCGAACGTCGAGCCTTCCAGCAGCGCCCAGCGGTCCTTGACGTAGAAGATGCTGTCGCGCTCATTCGAATCGCAGGCGCCGGCGCACTCGCCCACACTCGCGTACCCGAGCGTGTCCTGAAAAAACTGGATCTGGTCCGGCGCGCCTTCCTGCGTGCCAATGAAATCGGGCGCGTACTTGGCGAGCAACTGCTTGATGCGCTCCTTGCGCTGCACCCAGCAGCCGCTCGGACACGGGTCGTTCGCGAGCGTCGTACGCACGTTGAAGCTCATGACCTTCATGGTCACGGGCACGGGCGCGCCGGCGTCCACTGATGGCACGAAGAGCGCCATGGCGAGCACCGAGAAGCAGAGCAGCACGAACGTTGACTTGGACATCGCTAAGTAGGCTGTGTGCTTGAGGCTTCAAATCGAAGAGTGAGTGAGTGAGTGAGTCTGGATGCAAGGTAGGAGGGATCAGCGGCACGAGCACAGAATGCGATCGAGCGCAGCGGAGCGAGCCCATGGGAACGAGAGTGGCCAAATGGTCCTATTTCTGACTTCTTCCCACCACCCACAAGAGCTCTTTCGAAGCTTCTCGTTCGCCACACAGAGGTCTCGAGTAGAATAGTGATACGAAAGTCTTGGAGGTCACCCTTACTTGACACCTGATTCTGTATTCGAGTGCGTCGAAACCTACTACTTTCATTTCTGAAGTCCGAGCTCAATGGACTCTCGCAGTCATGACACCGGGAACAATTCCAATTGCGCAAACGCAAGCAAACATGGTTAAAGAATCACCAAAGCAAGATTCTTCTCGAATCTGATAACACCACCGCTGGCGATCGTCCAACTTCAATAACGACCTTTGGCCACCTTCACTGGCTGGCTGAGGCGCTGTTTGCTTTAGTCCCTCGGTCTACTACGTCAGTCATCCTCTCGCTTGTTATCACAACAGCTGGCGCAGCGCGTCCTTGGTCGCGAGCGAGAAGATGCCGTTGGCGATCTGCGCGTTCTCCTTGGCGCAGCGGATACCGGTGGCGCTGCGCTCCTTGGCGGTCATCGTGCCGTTCACGCAGAACGTCGAGTTGTACGCGTAGACGAAGATGGAGGCGCGCGGCAGCGCCCAGAACCATGCAGGCAGCTCACTCACCTGCGTGTGCTGGAACGAAAGCATCTGCAGCTGGCTCACGTCGCCAAAGTTCTTCGGAAGACTCGTGAGCGGGTTGCGGTCCAGGTACACATACATCCACCCGTGGTACACGTCCAGATCCTCCGGTATAAACGAGATGTTGTTGTCCACGAGTGAGAGGTCCGTGAGCGCCATGGACGCGAGCGCGCGCGGAAATTCCTGAAGTTCGCAGTGCTCAAAGTAAAGCATCACGACCGACGGCCACTTGGCTGCGAGGTCCGCCGGGATCCCGTCCTCGCCGAGCTGCGTTGCGATGAACTCGATGTCGATGATGTTGGGCGCCAACTCGTGCGTGAGGCCCTCAGGGATGCCTCTGAGCAGGCGCGAGCGCTCAAAGTAGACGTTTGCGAGCCGCGGTGTATATGGCAGCGAAAGTGACGCCTCTCGGGTCCATTGAGCGAGTGTAACGTTGTAGAACTCGAGGTTTGCAAGCATGCCGAAGCGCCGGATCTCCGGCGGCACCACGAGCCTTGGGCAGTGGCTGACGATGAGTGAGTTGAGCGTGCGCGCGTCCAGCGTGGCGAAGATCCGCTGGATCTCGGCCTCGGAACCTGAGATGCCGTCACGTGCGCAGCTGAGCTCCAGTACGGAGCACGCGCAGTGCGTGGAGAACCATGGGTGCACGCGCAGCTTGCAGCCGGTGTTGCACATCTGGCTGCCGCCCTGGAACGCGCCCGACGCATGAATGGACGTCAAGAGAATCAACACGCCCGAGAGCGGCATGAGCGCATGCAAAGCGTGCATCCAGTAGGATAAGCGGCCGCCCTTGTGACTTTGCTTGGTCATTGACTGGCGGCGCTCGATCACGATGAGATTCGTCGACGGTGGGCATTCTGGAACTGCTGATGCTTGTGCAACTTGGATGCTATCTGAGCGAGGTGACATTGGCGCAGTATCAGGCTCGGGGGCTACGCTTGCTGGCTTGTGTGACTGGATGGGAGCCGTCTTGTTGATGACAACATCTCCTCCTCGAGGGCTCGAAGTATTGACATTGCCATTGCTATTGCTATTATTGCTGAAGCTAAAGCTCCCGATGGCGTCCACGGCCTCGTGGTGAAGCAGGATCTTGAGGTTCCTCAGCCCGAAGAACATGTTGAGATACGGCAGCAGCGTCGTGACCGCGTCGGTCCAGGAGACAAAGAAGAGCTGCCGGAAGTCCAGGATCGCGTGTGCGAAGTCCGCGTCCGAGTAGATGAAGTCGGGTGGGAACGAGTAGAAGTTCGTGATGAAGATCGGCAGGTACGTGAGCGCGATGTGCGTCGGTAGCACAGACGACCAGGCGAAGTCCAAGGAGAGGTCAATCGCCGTACACAAGAACCGGCGAATGCCCGTCTCGTCGCGCTTAAACACGTACACGGCCGTGTTGGCGAAGCAATTGAAAAAGAGCAGCACGCCGAAGAGCTGGTTAATCCAGACCGTGCTCACGAGGAAGCTGGACGAGTTCGCCTGGTACGCCTGCGACGCCACCTCCACGATCTCGCGCACGAGCAGCACGGCGTCAAAGAGCTGCCCACGAACGCTGATAGCAGCAAAGAGACCACGTAGGAAGCGGAGCGCTTGACGCAGCTTGCCCAGCCATATCCACTTGGAGAGCCAAGATCTATTAGTGGGTGGGGCGCTTGGGCTGGCTATCTCACTAGTGACAGTAGCATTGCGTTTGAGCCACCCGTAGGCGATGCGCCGGTAGTAAAGCGTGCAGAGGGTCATCTGCAGCACACTGTAGAAGTTGACGACACTCACGGCCGCGTAGAGCGCGACGATCCACGTGAAGTTCTGCTGCGGCATGACCTGCAGCAGCTTGACGTAGTAGTCCATGTCCGGGCGCTTGAGGAAGTGGTAGACATACGCGAGCGCGAGTGAGTAGAGCGCGTTCGCCACGTGGAAGACCAGGACCAGGAGCCAGCAGAAGCGCGCGGTCGCCGGTCGCAAGTTCAGCGACAGGTGGCTCGGGCGCTTGCGCTGGGAGATCGCGGTCGCGAAGAGCGTCACGCGCTTGCGCAGCGGCGCGATTACGTCCTCCGCGAGCTGCGGCATCGTGTGTGTGTTGGGGTGCGATGGCTGGTTATACGTTGGGTCATCACGAAGGGCTTGCTGGGTGTTGGAGACGATGAGCTGGGCGTTTCAGTTCAGTCCACAGCTGTAAATAGCTTTTGCTGACCTGCGAGATGTATTTCGTCACAAGTCACAGGTTACACACAACACACACACACACACGATTACTTCCTGTTGGTTGGAAGAGCTGAGGGCTGGCTGGATGAGCTAAGTTCGACACATTTGCGCGTGGGGCTGACGAATGGGTATCGACAGTGTGTGCAGTGCATGGTGTCATTGCTGGGGTCATCGTGAGGCAGTGAGTGCCAACTCGCTTGAGACGTGCTCGTTGTTCAACGGAGCCCTTCGTGATTACCTCCTCAACAATCACTCCCCAGATGATGGGTACGCCTAACACTGTCGGTAACCAATCAAATCGCTCATGTCGATTGACGTAATCACATTTTCCACCAATCAGAATCTCCTCTTTCAGCAACCTTCGTGCGACCTGTTTAACCGAATGACCGCACTCACACACGCACACATAGCCAACATCATCTCACATTTCGGCCTTGGGAACGAAGCGCGCAGAAGAAGGACGAGCTCATTTCCACACTCTCTGTGTGTCTGCTGCCACTGGACGCCACCACCTCACACGACCAACACACACATGGGCTTGCTGCACGGGCGCAGCATCTTCCTGCGCGGCGTGCGGCGCCTTGGCGCCAGCCAGTCGCAGCAGCACCGCAGCGTCCTGCCACGCACACTGCTCGCCGGCTCGGAGCGCAAGCTCTCAGCCGCTCTCGGCAATGGCACAATGGGCTTTGCGACGTCCGTCGTGGACGACGACAAGGAAAAGAAGAAGAAGCAGCAGCAGACGTTGCTGGACGCTGAGGGAAAGCCGAAGGACACGAGCAAGGAGATCATCAGCTTCCTTATGAGCCACCTGTGGCCGAGCGAGAAGACCGAGGAAGCCAAGGAGATCAAGAAGAAAGTGGTTGTCTCGGCTGCACTCGTGCTTGCGTCGAAAGGGCTGACGATCCAGGTGCCGTTCCTCTTCAAGGAGCTCGTTGACACGCTGAGTGTCACGAGCACAGCGCTCGCGCACTCGCCCGAGGTGGCTGTGCCGCTCGCGATCGTGCTTGGCTACGGAGTTGCTCGCTTCAGCGCGAACGCGTCCACTGAGCTCTCGAACGCTGTGTTCGCGAGCGTGGCACAGAAGACGATCCGCAAGGTGGCGATTCGCGTGTTTAACCACTTGCACGCGATGGACCTCAAGTTTCACCTGGACCGCCAGACGGGCGCTCTGTCGCGCACGATCGACCGCGGCTCGCGCTCGATTGACTTTGTGCTGCGCGCCATGGCGTTCCGCGTTGTGCCCACGGCGCTGGAGATTGCTCTTGTGAGCACGATCATGGCGCAGAGCTTCGGCTTGCCGTACGCTGGTGTCACCATTGGCACGCTTGCGGCGTACACAACGTTCACGGTGGCGGTCACGCAATGGCGCGACCAGATCCGGCGCGACATGAACCGCATGGAGAACGAGGCCGCGGGCAAGGTGATCGACTCACTCATGAACTACGAGACTGTCAAGTATTTCAACAACGAGCGCCACGAGGCTGACCGCTACGACGAGTCGCTCAAGGGCTACCAGCAAGCCGCTTTGAAGACCCAGACGTCGCTATCACTGCTGAACGCCGGCCAGAACGGCATCTTCAGTCTCGGTCTGACCGCAATCATGTACATGGCGAGTGAGGGAATCGCGGCGGGAACGCTCAGCGTGGGCGACTTGGTGTTGGTCAACGGGTTGCTCTTCCAGCTCTCGATCCCACTCAACTTCATCGGGAGCTTGTACCGCGAAGTGCGCCAGGCGGTGACCGACATGGAGGCCATGTTCGCGTTGGGCAACGTCAAGCCGGCGATCGCTCAGCCGGAGAACGCACTCACGCTCACAGGCAAGAACCCCAAGAGCATCGAGTTCAAGGACGTCCAGTTCGCGTACCGTTCAGATTTTCCCATCCTGCAGGGCGCGTCCTTCAAGGTGACGCCGGGCAAGACGATCGCGATCGTCGGCACGAGTGGCTCAGGCAAATCCACCGTGCTGCGTCTGCTGTACCGCTTTTACGATCCGCAGAACGGCTCGATCCTGATCGACGGCAAAGACGTGCGTGACATCGGGTTGGACGAGCTGCGCCGGTCGATCGCGATCGTGCCTCAGGACACTGTGCTCTTTAACGATTCGATCTTCTACAACATCAACTACGGCCGACTGGACGCGACTGAGGAAGAGGTGCTGAACGCCGCGCGTATCTCGCAGATCCACAACTCGATCCAGCGGTTCCCTGATGGCTACAACACGAAGGTGGGCGAGCGCGGCCTGAAGCTCTCAGGCGGCGAGAAGCAGCGCGTGTCCATTGCGCGCGCAATCCTCAAGGACGCACCCATCATCCTGTTCGACGAGGCCACGAGCGCGCTGGACTCGGAGACCGAGTCGGAGATCGTGCGTGAGTTCCGCGAGATCGGCGCGAATAAGACCGCGATCATCATCGCCCACCGGCTGTCGACGATCCAGGACGCCGACGAGATCATCGTCTTCGATCGCGGCCAGGTGATCCAGCAGGGCACGCACTCGAAGCTGCTGCGCCAGCGCAACGGCAAATACGCTGAGATGTGGGCGCGCCAGAACCACCACGGCAATGGTGACGCAGAGTCCGTGCAGCTGGACGTGTAGAGATGGCAAGGGATAGAGCATAGAGCATAGAGCGAAGAAGACCTGTCTGCCGTGCGGTGGTGAATGAAAGAACGAATGGAGTGTGTGCATGTTGCGAAGGGCTCGATGGTGGTGATTGCCTGGTATTGGAAGCTTCTCGCGCCACCACGTCAGTAGACTGCCAAAAAACTCGCATAAACCTTTATATACTTGCTGATCCCACATAAATCAAATATTTGCGGATATTACCTCTTCAAAATAGCATGCTCAAAGCAATGTGCACATAAAGTAAAGTGGCTGACGTATTATGTAAGGTTCTTGGAATTGGAGTGGTCCACGCCAATATCCGCTGCCAAAAAGCGAGCGTGTGGCGCGTCGCACCTGCTTCACATGCGAAGAAGCGCCAGCGCAGCGCAGCCGCCCAGACCGCTCGCTCCCTTTCTTCACAAGGGGAGACAACAGCGGCCGCGACCATCTTCCAGAGCATGGTGCTGAGTCTGAGTATGAGCGGCAGCAGTACCAGTAGCTCCAGCTCCAGTGGTAGCAGCAGTGGCAGCAGCGGCAGCAGCTCCAGCGGTTCTTCGAGCGAGGACGAGGCGCGATTGTCGCCCTCACAGCAGAGAAAGAACGGCGGCAGTCGATCCAAGCCCCCGTTGTCTCCACCGCCACCGCCACCATCCACACCACCACCTCCGCAGTCCCCACCGCCGTCCACAGTCAAGGCGAAGCTGTCGTCTCGGTCGAGAGCCAAACCCACGACGACGACGACAAAAGCAAAGCCCGCCGTGAAGGCGAAGAGTGCGGCTGTGAGGAAACCTGCCGTGAAGCGCGCGCCGCAATCAAAGGCCAAGCGATCGTCTGCTTCTTCTGTAGCGACCGCAGAACCAACAGCTGATCAAGATGCTGCAGATACAGTAGAGAAACAGCGAAAGGCGAAGGCGGTGCGCAAGCCCGCGCGGAGAAAGCCAACTGCAGCAGCAGCGAGTACTGCCAGCAAGCCCACTGCTGCTGCTCCCGGAATGTCGAAAGCCACGCTGCAGCGCCGCAAGAGAGCTGCCGCGCTTGCTGCAACTCAGCAGCTCGCAGCAGAGGGCGAGCACATGGACGGTGACGACGACGACGTGGACACGGAGTCTCTGTATGGCGCCGCGCGCAGCGACAACGACGACAACGAGTTCCTCGACAACCTGGATGACGTCAACGAGCTGGACGACGACGACGACGGATACTCGGGCGAGTCAGACGTCTTTGAAGATGACTTTGAGGCGCTCGAATTTCACGAACGGGCACACGAGAAGGCACTGGGTATCGACAACTGCATGGTCGAGATGAAGAGCACGACGCGCCCCATGGACTCGTACCCGTTCCCGCGTTATCTATCCAAGCTGCCGGAGCTCATCTCGGACGACTCGGTCTTTGGCAAGGACGTCGTGCAGTACATCTACTGCAACAACCTCACGGTAAGAATCTGTCACTCTATTCAGTTTATTGAGTTTTGCTTCTCATTGGGACTGCCAATGGGCTTACGGTTGCCTATGCGTGTTTATGGTATGGTGATCATTAGTTCAATTCTGACCAGCTCGAAGCGTTAGAGGCGCGGAACCTGGAGCTCGAGGCTCAGAGACAAGTTGAGGCCAAGCGAATGGCGCAGCTCAAGCAGCAGGAGATCAAGGCCCGCGAACTTCAGAAGTATGGATCATTTACTGTCTATCTAGCCATGTACATGTGTGGCTGAGTGCTAACCTTATTCCTTGTCTTGTGGCTGTAGTCTTCGTGAGAACATGGCGCTAGCGATGGCGCCGCCACTCAAGAAGCAGAAGCTCTCGGAGACTTCGTCGTTCGCGGCGCTGGAGCCGCCCACGAGTGCCCCGTTGCTGCCACAGCGCTCGACGAACGCCAAGGCGATCGCTGCTGCCAACCGCCGTGCGAGGAAGAAAGCGGCCGCACTCGCAGCGGCGGCTGCTGCTATCGCCGATGGAACAGCGCCACCACCGCCGCCGCCACCGCCTCCAAGAGCTCCATCGGCTCCAAAGAAGAGACCACCTCGGCCACGTAAGAAGCCTCAGCCAAGCACCGATGTCACTGGTGTACAGTCGAATGGCAATGGAGAGAATGGTACACAAGCGAGTGCGACGCCAATCAAGACGCAGACGCCGAAGAAGCGCACGCAGTCTCGATCTAAGATCCAGCCGACGAAGCAGGAGGAGCTAAAGGCAGCAGAGGACGCACTAGCAGCACTCATTGCCAAGACCGAAAAATTGGAGGCAGCCGCGGGCTCGGCGAACAGAAATACAGCGGAGAAGGAGCGTCAGGAATCGAGTTTCTCCGAGTCCGAGAACGAAAACGATCTTGTGAATGACCGAGAAGAGCGACGAGACGCCGAAGAGGACGGCAGCGAGAGCTCCTCATCTGCTTCGTCCTCATCGTCGTCATCGACTTCCGGGTCCACATCGTCAAGCAGTGGCGATGAGGACAAAGGCGATGAGACGAGCTGAGCTCAACCAATAAATAAGGTAGTACACAGACCACTTGCCTCCCATACTTATATAAAACGAACGCCTGACCACACGCACATTCACATTCTCTATTAGATTACTCCAATGCTCTCTCTCTATCGGACCATGCTCTCCTATTTACCTTTTTCCTTTTGTTTCTCAGCCCATATAAACGCCGACTGCTTGCCCAGTTGGAAGAGGTTGTCGAGCATCTCCTCAGACGGGGCCACGACGGACGCCTGGCCCAACTGGAGAATGTTGTAGGGAAAGTTCGGCACGAGCGACGGGCTGATCTCGTAGTCCGGGCGGCGCAGGATGTGCGAGTGAAACGCACACACTTTCACGTATCCGGGGATCTCAGGCACGAGTTGCACGAGCCCGCCGTCCACATGGAGCTCGTTACCAATTTTCGTCACGCCCGTGCGCCCCAGGTAAAATGGGATGTAGCACGACGCCACGAGTGCGATACCCACATCCTGAATCGTATTGAAGTGGTTCCAGTGTACGATCTTGCGGTCGGGCCACACGCGCTGCGTCACAATCGTGAGCCGCTCATTCAGTGGCTCGAGCGCCACGTCGCCGAACTTGAGGTCGAAGATCGCGCGCAGCCGCGTCTCGAGCTTCCAAAGCGTGCCGCCCGTGCGACAGAGCTCCACCATGTGCTTGGCCTCCTCGTGGATCTCGAGCACGTTCACCTCCCGCGCAGCGATGGTCAGTGCGGCGATAGACCCACCGGACGCGCCCGCGACCTTGGATTCGGGCGTGAGCGCGCCGCACTCGTCGAGCCCCTGTGCGACGCCCAAGTGATACGAGGTCAGGAATCCGGAGCCGCTGAAGGCGAAGTTCAGTACGGGCTCTACTGGGCCTGCGGCGGCGCCAGAGGTAGCGCTGGCTGCAGCTTCAGATGTAAATGCGCGCAGAGGTGATGCTGTCGCTGCATTATAGGAGGAGCGAGGAAGGCGGGTACGGGCACCGAGGCGCAGCATGCCGCGTGTGCTTCGCAGGAGCGCTATTGTCGAGTGAGAGGAGGTCAGTCAAGACCGATTTTTTGGGCGGTCGGTTGTGCGTGCGCTGGACACTTACTGAACCTTTATAATTTAGTATCCTGATGTATACGGTCGATTTACAATGAGTTTATATTATAAATTTCCTTTGTAAATAGATAACCCCATATATATGATGAATGCGATATATATTGATTTATAAAGGGACCGCTTGCTGTGGTGGGTCATGTTGACGAAAAGACACTTCAATTTGAGCAGCCTACAAAGCACGAACCACAGTTGGAAGTGAGACAAAGGGAGGCGAATCATGTTCTTCTGGGTCAAGTATGGCTTTGGTACGCCCTCTTTCTGTCGCTCTACCGTGCTGTATATGCAAGTGTACGTATGATGGCTATCACCAGCTCACCACCCATGTCATGGACCGCTGGCAGAGAACACGCCCATAAAGATGTACAACTCGAATGTCTCGTGCGCGATCCTGCTGAGCTTCGTCAGGAACACGTGCGTGCGGGACATCGAGGACTACTGCAAGCACAAGCACATCCAGCTGGGCATTGAGCTCGACGCGCTGCGCAAGAACCTGCAGCAGCTCACGCGTCGCGGGCTCTCGAGCGCTGGCGCTGGTGGCGGTGACACCAGCTCATCAGGGGCGCTCGCTATCAATCACTCAACCGCATCCTCGTCAACAGAGTCAATTGGTCACACAGCCAAGCCGACGGTGTCTTCACGACCGCCGAGCGGTGCGTCACGACCCACGACGCCTGGCACCACGAGGAGCAACGTGAACGGATCTCCACAGGATGAGCATAGTGAGGAGATCGCAGCTGCGCTCATGCAACAGGAACTCCTGGAGAAGCAGCTCGAGGTCGTGATCACGGCCGCGCGATTCGCCAAAGGTTGGAATCTGTGTGTGCGTTTGCTTCAACTGTGAGAAGTGATGGCTGCATGATTTCTGATCTTGAGCCATTTGAATCGTACATAACGTAGAGCTCGGGGCGGGACTCGCGTGGGTGGATCTCGTGGATCACAACGGCAAGCCACTGCACTTGGACCAGGCCGGCTCCGCCAAGGCCAGCACGATCGTGACGCTGCGCGAACAGTACTCCGTCGTCGCAATATGTACGAGTCCAATTTGTCTGTCGAGTGTGTGTGTGTGTGTGTATGTGCGCAATGCGTTATGTCGTGTGCTGTTGCAATGCGATGCTAATGAATGACGCTTTTGGTTGCTTTGGATGGGCAGATGGAACTGATAATGGCGAGCAGCGAGTGGCACCGCTTGTGTTCAAACTGCACGCATAATGTACGATTACATCCAGCCACTCTCTGATAATTAATCAGTCTCACTATCGTTTATACGCAGAGAGGAAACAGCAATGCCTTTGGGGGAATGATCGTGCTTTGCTTTATTCAATTGCTCGAAGAATCTGAACAAAGCGCCATGACGTCGTCCTATGTACGCATTGCTCACGCCATCCGTCCATTTTAGGTGAACGATGGCGGAGCACACAGTGAATAAGAGAGAGAGAGAACTTACAAATGGGACTGACTCACTTGACCGCCGTCGTCATCACCATTGCTGCCGGTTCAGATCTCCACTGGCTTCTGCTTCGAGGCGAAGGTGTCGTAGTACTCGACGACCTTGTCCCAGTTGGCGACGTTCCAGAACGCCGAGATGTACTCTGGACGACGGTTCTGGTACTTGAGGTAGTACGCATGCTCCCAGACGTCGAGACCGAGGATCGGGATGAGCGGCTGGTCGACGCCAGGCATGAGCGGGTTGTCCTGGTTCGGCGTCGACGTGATGGCAAGCTTGCCGTCCGCCTTGACACCAAGCCACGCCCAGCCCGAGCCGAAGCGCGTCGAGGCCGCGGCGTTGAACTGCTGCTTGAGCTGGTCGAGCGAGCCGAAGTCCTCCTCAATGCGAGCCTTCAAGGCGCCGTGAGGGGCTGTGTTGGTCGAGCCCGGGGCGGTCATGAACGTCCAGAAGAGCCTATATTGCATAAAACAAACCAGCAGGGCGTAGTTAGTATTAGGCAAATAGCGAAGAGATCCAAAAAGAGGGAACAGCTCACGTACGAGTGGTTGTAGTGACCACCACCGTTGTTTCGCACTGGGGCCTCCGTGGCCGACTGCACGACCTCGAGGATTGACTTGCCCTTGAGCGCCGCGCCCTTGTCCTGTTTACACAACAGATTCACGCAGTCTGGATACTCAGCATCTACTTGTGACATAAATCCATACACCATTCATGCATGCAATCGCGTAAAGAGGACGCACCGTGTCAATGTAGTTGTTGATGTTGTTGATGTACGCCTGATGGTGCTTGGTGTGGTGGATGTTCATCGTGTCCGTGTCCACGAACGGCTCGAGCGCGTTGTAGTTGTACGTGAGCTCTGGGAGTTTGAACGACATCGTGGCGCTTGGATTTTTTTCTGGGTCTTGGACTGGGGCTGCTTGTTGTGATGCTGCTGGCGGCGCGAATTCGAAAGTGAGCCCTCATCATGGACTGGTGCGGGCATTCATTTTCCTAGCTTGAAGGTGTGGGCGTGGGAAAAGATCGATTCGATAAAGGTCGGACACACAACTGGTCGCATTATCGACCAACCATACGCCTAAAAATGAATACTCTGCAGCGCTGATTGGCTGAGACGCCGGCAATTTAACTGATTAGTTAAATTGCAAAAATGGTATCGCTGATGGAAGATTGCGAATCCCGCTTGTCTGCTCCCATCAAAGCGAAATTCTTCAATGCATGTGCCACACGACGAAACTCCTCGACGAGTGAATGAAAAGAATAAGAGCGATTGAATCCGTGTGTGTATGCAGACACCACGATGTTATCTGTCATACATGTTATTACACAGCCTGTCGGCTGTCACCGCCGTCGGTTTCTGCTTGTGTTGCTCCCACGGAGCCACTTTCAAGGCTTGTTTGCTCAATCTCGGCTGTCAACAATATAGTGTGACTCACACTGTTTCATTCCCTAATATCGGGTGGTGGACACCATAATCACAGCCGACAGACCCACTGTTTTGATTGGTGGATGGACAGTCCGGTCGAGCGACCTTGCCTTGGAAAATGTGTCGGTGGTCAAAGGGCATTTGAAGAGCTCCGCAGACTGGAGGAAAAAACAAAGTGGGAACCATGAACCACGAGATGCAGGACGCCAGCGCCATCAAGCACGAAGACGCGGCGGCTGCTGCTCTGTCACCGCCACTGCCTTCAGCTTCACTAGCCCCGCCGACTCCAGTGGATGCGCACGTGCCGTACCAGCCCGTCTCGGACTTGGATGTCGCCGCGCAGTACGCCGAGATGGAGATCCAGTCCGTCGCTGCGCAGTTTGCCGGCGCGACAGTGACCGGTGCTGCAGCACAGCCACCAGCAGTCGCTGCTAATGCTAATGCTAGTGCCAGTGGTACTACAAGCGCGAGCGATGGCGACGATGGTGATGAAGACGCCACGGAGGAAGATGCCGCGATCGAGTCCTCGAGCGAGGAGAGCTCCGACGATGACGACGAAAGCGAAGAGGACCGCAACAAGTTGCGCGCCGAGATCGAAGCTGCTATGGAGAAGGAGGAGAATAAGGCGTCGTCTGTGCCTCTGAAGACCGCGAACGAGGTCGCTGCCATACCTGTGCGCGAGCCGGGCGTGGAGCTCACTGCGGATTGCCCCATCGCTCGCTGTGGCACGATCTTGAACGTGAGCGTGCCTGGCTTGATGGTCACGATCAAGTCCGACATGAATGCCAAGCCACTGGACGAAGGCAGTGTGCTGTGCTTTGAAGACCGCGCGGTGCTCGGTTGCGTGGACGAAGTGTTTGGACCCGTGATGATGCCGATGTACCTCGTGCGCTTCGAGAACGCCGAGAAGATGCCCGCGCAGGCCGCGATCAACAGTGTTGTGTTCTTTGCGACAGAGCACACGACGTACATTGTCCCCGAGAAAATCAAGGACAAGGGCACGGACGCATCTAACATCTTTGACGAAGAGACTGACGAGACGCTCTACTCGGACGACGAGGCCGAGGCTGCGGCCAAGCGCCAGAACCGCAAGCGCAACCGCGGCGGCAATGCCGAGCAACCAGGACAGTATTCTGGTGGCGGTGAAAATGCTATCAGCGAGTATTCCAACAATCGCCAACACAACACCAACTTTACTGAGTACCGCCAGGGCAGCAGCAGTAGCGGCAGCTCATACAGTGGACGTGGCGGTGGACGTGGCAGTGGAGGACGAGGAAGCAGTGGACGAGGCGGCGGTCGTGGTGGCAGTAGTAGCTCAGACAGCTTCAGCCACAACCAGCCAGCTCCCGTACAGTTCCAGACTCAGACTCACGGCGGTCACACGCATTACACGCAGCCGGGGTACGCCACACCAGTTCCGTCTCAGCACATGGGATACGCAGGTCAGCTGCCCATGGGTTACGTACCACCGCCACCACCATCATCGGGGTACCAGCCACCGCCACCACCTCCGATGCAGTACAACCCGATGCAGTTGAACCCGCACCAGCCACCGCCGCCTCAGCATCCGTACCCTCACCATCCTCAGCAGCCACAGCAGCACTACCAGCCTCAGCACCACCAGTACCAGCAGCCACCACCACACATGGTTCCGTACTCACCCCAGGCACCTCCAATGCCAGGTCAGCAGCAGTTCTATCAGCCAGGACCCCCACCACCTCAGCAGCAGCAGCAGCAGCAGCAGTACCACGGAGCCCCACCACAGTACCCACCACAACCGCCGACTGGTTATTACCCGAATACTCAGCAGCCACCCCCGCCACCACTTCCTCCAGGTGCCTACGACCACTCTCGACAGCCTAGAAACTAGAACGACCATGTAGATTAGAAGCGAATCCTACACACTACTCAATAATAAGAAATTGCTAGGATACAACGCAACACACATTTTGATTGAACAGACTACTGAGCGCTTCGTTCAATCAGCTGGTTCATCGTCTTCCAGGTTCGCTGCGTTTAGCCTCGGGAGGGTTTACGCATAAAGTTGGCTACTTGTAATAGGGTCAACTGGTTACCTGCTCAGCTTGACGTCAGCGTCACGCTGGCGACGTAGCCGTTCTTCATCACCTATGTAAAATTAAAAACACAGTTAACAAACAAATATTGGCATTGCTAATCAACAAACTGTACGACAAACCTCAAAGATACAGCCAGGCGTTGGGCTGTAGCACAAGCTCGAGCCGAACGGGTGCAATCCAAGTCCGTTGTCATGGATGACTGGACGCATTTCCGCCGAGCCGCCGAGCATCGTCCGGATTTCTTTCCACTGAGCCAACAACATGATGAAAACCGAGAGCGTAAGCTGCTTGTGTATGCGGAGTCGTAGTGCACTATTCTTTCGACGAAGAAAGCTTCGTGCAACGTACCGGTGTCTCGGGACTGATCTCAGCGATGCGGTGCTTCTTGATTCCAGACTTTTGCAGAACGGGCGACGTCTGGAAGCACAGGCGAAAATTGCACTTGTGGTACGAACCAAACTCGGGGTGTCTATAGACAGTACGACACCAGTAATCAATCAGGCCAAAGTCGAGACTGGCAAGCCAACGAAATAGTCGGTGGTAGCATTCCTACCCAAGGGCATTCGTCTTCATGATCACTTTCGAGACTGTGTGCAGTGAACTGTAGAGAACGTCGATGCCCAGATGTGGGTAATTGTGGAAATACTCCCCAATTACCCCTCCAGCGACGCTCGTACTGTGAAATCATCATTTCGCCACAAACCGAAAGCATTAGCCAACTCAACCTCATCGTATGCGCAGAAGCCTTTGTCATACCCGTCGTTGGGATCTTCGGACTTTCGAAACACAGACACTGGCTGTCCGATTTCACTAATTACTTCCTGATAGTGTGCAAAGAGTATACATTAGTGAGGTCAGCATGTCAGACAGGGATTAGTAGTGTCAAGATGATGCGTCCTCCAAATTCATTCGGCACTCACCTGGGGCGACCAGCCAAGCTCTATTCTCTGCTTCCGCCCTGTAAATGCCAGCGAAGTCGCGCCCTCACCCATTTCTACCTCCACTACTTCAGAGTAAAATCTTTGACAACCATTTTGACAAATCAAGCACAATTCACAACGTTAGACACACAGGAAGGAGCTCACGGCATGGATAAGATCGTCAGACAACTGTGCAAACGTACTTCTTTGCAGGCTGCGGCGTGCCTGGTGAGCGGTAGTTTCCACCCACGAACACCATGAAACCTGTCGCTGCTGGTGTAGCTCCATTCTAGGGAGCCAGTAGATTGCTTAGGTCAAGTTTTGAATACGCACCATGGAGATCACGCAACGATGAGGACGTACCGGAAATTCCATGGGCAGCTCCGTGTCATTCTGGTACAGATGGCGGTACTCCTCCGGGATTGGGAACTTGACGCAGCCACCTTCGTATCCCAAGAAGTAGCTCTATAATAGAAAAAATTAGCGTCGAGCAGTCAATTTAATTCGTTTGGAAGCGAGCACTCCACGGAGCCCTGGATTGACAAATACCTTCTCTGCTGCTTCATAATGACCGGGGAACGTGGGTCCAAAGAGCTGCACACAAAACACAAGCGGTTTAATTGTCAAAACTATGGAAAGACCTAGGAGATCAAATAGTCGGAGTGCAACCAAACGCACATTGTAGACAGACATGAACGTGGCTGCAACGTCGCCGCCGAAGATCACAACGCGTCCGTACTTGAGTGCAATGCGGTTCACGTCGTAGAACTCGACCACCTTCAGCACCTGGCGCACGGAGTCGAACTTGAGCTGCTCATGCATGGAGCACATACATGGTTTTCCACACCAAATAGCACAGAAAGGAAATGGCACAACCCCACAGTCAGTCGGTCAGCACGGATGTCGTCAAATACACAAGCAACATGCATGCAAATGACTCACACGGAAGCCGTCCTCCGCCGAGTCGATCACCAGGTCGCTTTTGTACAGGTCCGCCGCGTCGTAGAGAATCTCAAACGGTCGCACGGGCATGCGGCTCTGCAACAACAAGACACGGTTGCGTCAGAAGAGAAGGAGGGACATTAGGTTAGCAAACGTCCACAAGCGCAAACGCAATTGTTCACACAAAGGCCATACACACACGAGCCCAAGAAACGCACCTTGAGCGCGTGCAGCGCCTCTGCGACGCTGGCGCCGAGACGGAAGGGCCCCACGCCCACGCCCATCTCGATCGTCCACACCTCGTGCATCATTTTGTTCGCGTTGTTCCTGTTGTTGCTATTGCAAATTGACCTTGATGTGGGCGGATTCTCAGATCCCGCACGCGCTTGGTCAAGATGACTTGAATGTTGCTTGAACTGAAGTGTCGCAGCAACTAATGGCACTGCGCCACCTTCGCGCGACATTTAACAGCGATTCGGGTTGCCTTTTTACGTCTAAAATTAGCTCAAACACGTGCTGGACAGATTAACTAAAGCAACAACCATACAAAAATCAATACAACCTGTTGCATCGTTCAGCACATTTAGTGCATCGACCGCCCAAAGGCGGGCTGAATCTCTTGACAGCAAGCAGCAAGAAGGCACGCAATATTCTCGGTAACGACTACGAGCTCGACGACACCAACGCCTCCGTTCGGCGCGCACGCGACCCTCTGTACGCGCTCTCCACACAGGCAACACTCACAGATAATCAGTACACAAGTGCTCGTCCATGGTGGCGACTCGGTTTCTCGCAGTCGCGCTCGTGGGCGTGTACGCGGCCGCAGGATGGCGCACGACTGAAGGTAAAATGGCAAAGTTATGAAAAACGCCATGGCGGTGGACAATAATGACACTCATCTGTCTCTCTGTATGCATGGCGGTCTGGCTGGATGCATGAACGCAGGTGTGAAGACGTGTACTGACTGCACAGGCACGACGTGTATTCTCGAAGACACAGCCACGAAGCTCACGGCGGGTAGCTCGCAGCTCGCGCTCAAGCTCTGCAACTACGCTGCCGCGTCGACCTACACGCTCGAGTTCAGCTTAAAAGTGCCGCTCGCGTGCGACACCAAGTCCGTTTTAGTGCCGAAGCTCAAGTCGCTCGCGGCCAACGGCGCATGTAATGGTGCCGAGTGTCCCGTCACCGCGACGCTCGAGGCACCAATCGACTGGGCGGTCGCGATGCGCAGCGGCGCCGACGTGAATGCCGTGATGGCGAAGTTTACGAGCGGCGGCAGCGCCGAGGCCGTGACGATCGCGATCGGACAGGACATTGGCGGCGCCGCCATGCAGGCGCCGAACGCCAGCACGTCGATTTCCAATATCTCTGTGTGCTCGAGCTCCCTCGCAGTATCGGCGCTGCGATTGTCGCAGGTGGACGGCTGCAACACGGCGGACATCTGCCGCGGCAAGACGGACGACACAGCCTGCTCGATCGCCATTAAACAGGGACTCCCGATCTCCAGCGTGACGTGCAGTGGTGAGAACTGCTCGGGCAAGATCGCGCTCTCTGGCGCACTGCCGTGCAACGCGTCGACAGGCGACTTGAACACGATGATCGTCGCGGTCAAGGTCGGCAACAGTGCCATGTCCAACTACCAGGGGGTCGGCAAGCTTACGGCACCCGTGTCTGCGATCACGGACATCGACGACCTGGACGCCGGCAGCGCGCACTTCACAGTCAACACGGACTCGTACTGCCCATCGTCAGCAGTGCAGGTGAACGTGACGAACGCTGACGGGGCTTCGGTAGGGTCTATGACAAGCGTCAACGCGACCGATGGCTCAATCGCCGTGACACTCGCATCACCAATTGCGACGAACCTGGACGGCAAGAAGCTCAAGTTCACGCTCACGCAGTGCAGCGTGGTGTCGCCAGCATTCATTAGTACCGTCGGCGACGATGACGATGGCTCAGTCAGCACCAATGCCAGCGGCTCCACCGACAGCACAGACGGAAACGCCAGTGACGCTAATGCTGCTGGCGGTGGTATGAACGGCACGGGCAATGTGTCGACACAGGAGATGAACGTGGCTACGGGACTCTCCGGCGGCCTCATCGTGGGCATCGCCGTCGGGGTCGTCGCATTCCTGGGCTTCGCATTCGAGTGCTGGTACCACAAGCGACGGCAGACACCGGCTCAGCCGTCAAACAACGACGTACCCGTCACGAGCAGCTTCGGTCACAATGCGATCTGATGAGCTTACAGATAAACAAGAGAAGACTGAAGGTGAACACGAAGTGCGAGCCGTGAAAGAGAACGAGGAGATGATGGTAACAACGACGAGGGCGAACTGCATTGTATCAACACTGCAAGGCGAGTAATAAGAAGGTATATCCCCAGTTTTTTGTATGCGCTGCTGCATTCTTGCTTCTCATCCTCTATGCTATAGCCAAGTGTCGTTCAAGTCACGCTGGTCCAGTCATTATTTCAGCTTGCGCTCCTCGCGGATCCTAGTCGAGCGCAACAGCGCCAGCTCCTTCTTCATCGCGTAGCGTTTGGGAGCCGAGAGCGCGTGGTTCTCGAGCTCCACTTCCAGTTGTCCGATCTGGTTGGTCAGCGCGACCAATGTCTTGCGGATTGCGTCATTGCCGCCAGCCCCGTGGTTGTTCACGGGCGCGTCGTCTTCTTGCTCGGCACTGGTGGCAGCGCATTGCGCCTTGCGCGTTGGTGCTGAGCCCCCGCCTGGCTCAGCATACATTGTCGTCGACTTGGACAAAGAGGTGACCAGAGTTGACGATGTCGATGATGACGATGGTGTCTTGAGCGCCGCTCGCTCGTCGTCCTGGTTACAGCCTCGAGCTGAAGACGGCACTGGTGGTGGAGGTAGCACAGCGTTCGGGGGGAACTTGTTCTTGAGGTACGTCAAGATCTCCATGCTGCCCTTCGCGATCATTCCACCGCGCACAGTCTTCTGTGGATTACCGTTTATATATATGGCACGCAGATATGGGCAGAGTCCCAGCTCACAGGGTACCTGTGTGAGGTTGTTGTTCTCAAATGAGAGCGACGCAAGCCGTGGAACTTGGTAGATTTCTCCCAACGACCGCAGTTTGTTGTCGGAAATGCTGAGAACACTCGTTTTCGAGAGCTCCCACCATGGGAACCGGTCGAGTGAGTCGATCTTGTTGAACGAGAGCAGCAAAGTCTCCATGGAGTGTAGGTGTCGGATACCCATAGGCATCTGCGTGAGCGCATTGTTGCGCAGATCAAGCTCCTTCAGCGATTCGCCCAGAGCACAGCCCCTCGTGAGGAAATCATTGACAGTGTCGTGCGAGAGCTGGTTCTTGCGCAGACGAAGCAGCTGCAGGCTTTTCAGTTGGGCGATTGATGGATCGATGCTCTGCAAAGTGTTCTCCTCGACTGTTAGCGTCTGTCATTAACCAATTCACGTTAAAGCAAACATCGCAAGGTTGTAAGTATGGTGAAGAATAGAACCCCGCACAAACAAACTCGCAAGCCTGTGCTATCCGTATACCGCTTACCAAGAGCGCATAAAGCTCCCCAATTTCTGCTGGAAGATGCATCAGACGGTTCTTCGAGAGGTTGAGGTGCAGCAGAGTGTTTGCGAAGCTGGACCTCAGCCCCGCGAGCTCACTCGGAACCTCCAAGACGCCTTTGTCTGAAAAATCCAATGTCCCCGAAGCTGCGGCGTCGCGAAAGAGGTGGTCCAGCTTGGCTGTTTTGGGGGCTGCTGAAGAAACTCCAGCTTTGGCTCTCGCGACCTTCTCTTGATGAAGCTGGAGTTCGTCCACTTCTTCCTCCATGGCATCGACTCCGGATGGTGGCCCACCTCGTGTGCGCAGATATTTCTTGAGCGACTCGCAACCAGCGCTCAAAATCGACCTGCGGATCGCTCTTAGTGGATTCCCATCGATGATGATGTGGTTCAGGTGCTTAAGGTACCCAAGACCAGGGGGCAGGTCCGAGAGATCGTTGTTTGCCAGATCAAGTGTCTTCAGTCGGTACAGACATGCGATGTTCGCTGGCAAGTCACTGAGCTTGTTGTCGCGTACGTCGAACACTGTGATCGAATCCTTGACGCGTAGAACGGACTCCTCGTTGATACTCGAGAGCGCATTGTAACCGAGGAAAACCTGGTCGAGCGCCGCGCTCACGGGAAGCACGGGGAAGATCACGAGACGATTCTGCCTCAGATCGAGGAACTTGAGCTTCTGAAGCGTTGAGAGACACTCAGTCATGGACTCAAAGCGGTTTTTCTTCAAGTCGAGCATCTGCATGTTGCTCAGACCGGCAAACGACGGTGGTAGACTCACTAGCTGGTTGGTGTGAGCTGTGAGCGTGTGCAGCTTCTTGAGGTTTCCAATCTCGTCAGGAAGCCTCGTCAGTTGGTTCTCTTCAACGCGGAGGACCTCCAGATTCCAGAGCTTGCTGATTGACTGTGGTAGAGTGGAGAGCTTGTTGGACGCCAGGCCGAGCTCTTTCAGGTTTACGAGAGCGCCAAAGTGCTCGGAGAGATCACGCTGCAGCTGGTTGCTTTGGAAAATTGGTGTCCGAGTCAGGCAAAGATCAGTCACTGAGCAATCGAATGCAGTAATGCTGAGAATCAACGCACTTACTGGCTTAGGTCAAGATAAGTGAGCCCCGTGAGCTCGAAGAAGCCGTCAGGGAGTCCTTGGAGCGCGTTTTGGCAGAGCTTGATCGAAGTGACGGTGGTTAGCCCAGCGATCTCGTCCGAAATCGATGGGATCGCGTTGTGGCTCATGTCGATCTTGACCAAGTCCACGCACTCCCACTTCTTCTCGTCCTGTGGCGAGATCAGCAAAAGGATTAAGATTCATTACACCATAAACACTCACACATCTGCTCAAGCCGTACCTTGTCCATGTGGTCTTCCAAGTGGTAGGCTTCAGGCGGGAACTCGGTCAGGCTTCTCGCAGGCAGACTCAGGAAGCCGGACCTGCGCGCCTCTCGCAGAGCCCTCGCTCGCTGGTCACGCGCAGGCGCGAGCACTACATCCTGTCGACGCATGGGCTTCCTTCGTTTTGCTTCACAAATGCTGTCGAGGATCTGAGGAAAACGCACTGTGAAATCACTGAAGAGTCGCGCGGCATTGAGCTTAAAGTCCTGGTCGTGCATTTGGCACACATACATTCTCTCTAACCGATACATGCACTCAAAAATCGTCACCTTGGCGACTGTTGGCACGCGAGTCGACCCGGCCGTGTCGGAGTGCGCGCATCATCTATGGCTGGACTGTTCGGAGAAACCGGATCTTCTGGGAGCGCACCATTGCCAGCTCCTTCTTCAAAGCAAAGCGCTTCGCCGCAGTCAAAGCAAAATCTTCCAAACTACCCTCGAGCGCGAGAATTTTTTTGTTCAGATCGTCCAGTAACTGGTTGTTCGCGGACGTGCTTTCAGCTGCTTCCACCGCCTGTGCTTGGGCTGACGGGGTAGTGGCAACATGTTGAGGTGGAGCAGTTGAGCTGCTTGGCGAACTGGCGTTTGTTCGAACGCGCTTCTCCATGGGGCGGCTGTACGCGTCCCGGGCTCTAGTAACACTTCGGTTGGATGGAGGAATATTCTCGGTGTCTTGTGGCGACGCAAAATCGTTGACGGTACGTGCTACGTGTGGAGCGCTTTGGAGCTCGGGAGGCAATCGGTTGCGCAAGTACTTGAGAACAGCTTCAGTGCCTTCTTGGATGAGGTTTACTCGGATGCTGCGCTGCGGGTTTCCAGCCAAAAGAAGCGCTCGAAGATTCTCACACCGCCCTAGCTCAGCAGGGATCTGTTACGCAAGAGTAGCGTTAGAATCTGTGAGAATGACTGCAATGACAGCAGAAGTAAGGAACATACCTGACGCAAGTTGTTGTTCTCGAGCGAGAGCGAGGTCAACATCGTCGCATCGTAAACAGTCCCGAGGGATTCCAGCTATAGCAAGACACACAAGGACACATGTTAATATCGGATTCACACGGTGCCAGCATTCACAATGAGTACACATTTACTCACCTGATTGTCTGATAAGGTCAAGATCGAGAGACGCTGCATGGACGCCCACGAAAACCCGTTCAGCGACTGAATTCGGTTAAACGACATCAGCAGCGTATCCAAGCATTTGAGCAACGTCAACTTCGTGGGGACGGTAGTCAGCACATTGTTTCCCAAATCCAGCTCTTTCAGCGAGCCGCAGATACCAGCCTGGCTGGTGGATGAAATCATCGCATCGACAGCTTCCGACTTGAGCAGGTTCTTGCGCAGACGAAGATGCTGGAGCTGGGCGAGATTCGAGATGGACGGATGGATTTCTGTCAGAGCGCATTCTTCAGCGATCAGAGACTGAAGCGCTGCGAGCTCTCCCATCTCTTTTGGCAAGACTCCAATCTTGTTCTTCGATAAATTCAGCTGCACCAACGTCGCGGCGAAATTGAACTTCCCATGCCCTTGGAGATGAGGCGGAAGCGACATCAGTCCCATGCCCACAAGCTGCAGCGAACCGGACGAGGCAGCGTCACGGAATAGGTACTCGTGCTGGGATGAAATGTTCTCGGCTGAAGCAGTGGCACCGAGAAGCAGCTCGTTTTGTTGTTGCTTGTCTCGGAGCGCAAACTCGTCGAACTCTTCTTCAAGAGCCTCAACACCAACAGGAGGTCCACCACGAGTACGCAGGTATTTCTTCAGCACTTCGGAGCCGCTGGAGATCACAGCTCGACGAATCGTCCGCAGCGGGTTTCCTTCCACCATCAAGTGGTGGAGATCCTTCAGATATCCAAGTCCGGCAGGAAGCTCGTTCAGGTCGTTGTTGGTCAGATCAAGCGTCTTGATGCGGTACAGGTGGGCGATTTCCTCTGGGAGCGCACGGAGGCGGTTGTCGCGGATGTCCAATACTGTGACTGTGTCTTTCACGCGCATAATCGAGCTGTCGGAAATGGCTTGTAGCGAGTTGAAACCGAGAAGAACCTGGTCCAGCACCGACTTCTCTGGCAGCTCTGGAAACACTTCAAGCTTGTTCTGGTGGAGGTCGAGGAATCGCAGTGCTTTCAGGTTCACGAGCACATCGCCAGCAGTCACAATGTTGTTCTTGTGAAGATCAAGTGTCGACAGGTTGGCTAATTGACCGAGTGAAGCTGGAAGAGCTGTGATTTGATTCGAGTGGGCAGTCAATGCGTGCAGCCGACGAAGATTTCCTGAAAAGAGGCAGCATTAACAACGCAAATTGAGTGGATAATACACCGAGGAAACCATTTCAGACGCGCCGCATTTGCTGGACAACAACATACCGATCGACAATGGCAACGCACGCAGCTGGTTGTTTTCGATCTTCAGAACCTCCAAATTCTCCAGGCGCTGAATCGAATCTGGAAGTTGCACAAGCCTGTTTCCGTCTAGCGCGAGTTCCTTGAGGTTGATCAGTTTCCCCAGACTTTCAGAGAGCTGGCCTTCGAGGAGGTTGCTACAATTCGCACAGCCATGTGTTAGCGTCAATAATTGATCCAGCTCCAAGACAAAACTGCAAAGCAATTGACTCACCTGCTAAGATCCAGCGATGTGAGCTTCGTCAAATCCCAGAAAGTCTCGGGGAGCTGGCAAAGTTGGTTGTGGCGGATCTTGAACGAGCTTACGTACACGAGCTCCTGGATTTCACTCGGCAACTCCTTGATCTCGTTGTAGCTGGCAGAGAAGCACCACAGAAAACGTTGATTTGACATTTACAATACAAAGAACATTAGAGCATGTTTAGAAAGCATACCACATTGCTTTTCCGAATGCAACTCACCTCAGGTCCACTTTCTGAAGCACCGCGCACTCCCAACTGCGTTCGTCCTGTAGGGCACACCCAATTGTATGAGCGCAGAGCCCATGAGCCATTTTGTTAGTATAACACGATCAATCATGTTGTATGTGGGGAGCACAAGAGCAGTGTTACAGCGTAGCATACCTCGTCCGTGAGCTCATGCAGACGCAAGATTTCTTTCGGGAACTCCTGCAAGCTGCGCGTCGAGAGGTTCATCTGCCCCGTCTGTCTCGCGATGCGGTACACCCGCGCGTTCGGGTTGCTGCTGCTGCTGTTCGCTGCGCTCTTGCTGCCATTCACGCCGTGGAGGCGCCTCGCGTCGCGCAGGCTCAGGCGCGGCTTGCTCTCCATGTTCACTCGTTCAATCGGTTCCTCTCGTGCTGCTCTTCCGTTGCTTTGTCGTATGCTCTCCTCTTTTTCTTTTGAATTTTGACAACGCGTGCGGAATGATGGTGGGTTTGCACTTTTGAAAAGCTTTACAAAATCTGCGCAAAGCGCTCCACAATGTAATGTGGGACACACTGTAGAGCAAACCAAGTGACTCTTGAAGCGTTGTCATGGTGCTTGCTTCGCAAAGTGCAACTTCACTCTTGTGTACGGAATCAACCAGCGATGACAGCAATAGGAGACGACGACACCAAGATGGCGCTCAAACTCGTGCCCAAGAGCATGAACCAGGACGTGAGCGCGGCATCGCGGATCAGTGTGCTGCTGCCGCGGCCCAAGCGTAGGAAGGTGCAGTATTTCGTGGTGCGCGAGTCGGGCGAGCATTTCCGCGAGTGGGTGCAGCGCAACTTGGAAGACTCTCTCGGGTGTTACATTCTTGACTTGGTGATGGCGCTGCTGGCACTATTCACCGTCGTATTTAATGCGTACGTGTACTGGAATGGCGTGCTCGCCATATCCGACTTATGGATGAAAGGTAGGGCTCATTAAAGTTGATTTGCTGGCAAGGTGGCGGCATTCAGATAAGCAAACTCACTCTCACTCATGATGTGCTTGCAGCGCTGGACTTTACGATTAACTTCCTCTTCACACTTGAGTACGTTTAACCTTGTAGCTTTCTTCGACAAGGAAACTGTTTGACCTAACACCTGCATGTTCGTGTGTTATTTGATGCTTACAGATACACCATTCGATTCTATGCCGCTTACGACCGAGTGGATTACGCGCGAACAATGCTCCCGGTAGCTGAGCTCGTGGTTCTACTTCCTTCGTGGCTACGCTGGGTTGGCGGCGAGCATACGGCCAGTCACATTGTGGACCGCGACCTCATTAAGTTTTCGGTTATCTTGAGATCGCTGCGTGTACTGCGGCTTTACCGGTTTCTCGAATTCACAAGGTCTTCGTTGGAGCGACAGCTACTCGCGGTGTTACTCACGATCATCTGCATCGTGATCTCGACAGCAGGCATCCTGCAGGTTTTCGAGACGTGCTTCTTGGAATGCTACGACGACGCCACCACGTGCAAGTGTCAGAACCTCTTGTACATCGACCTGATCTACTTTGTAGTCGTGAGCATATCAACGCTTGGGTACGGAGACATTGCGCCTGTGTCGACCGATGGAAAGTTCCTCATCTCGTTCGTCATTCTGCTGACGTTCATCGTTGTGCCGATCCAGATCAACCGCGTGTCAACGATCATCTCGTCGCACACAGACTACTCCTCTTCGTACACCGAAGCCAAGCAGCACCCACATGTGGTCATCACTGGCCACATCGATGTCGAGATGCTGTCAGTCTTTTTTGGCGAGTTTTTCCATCCGAGCAACTTGAATTGGAACGAGAAGATTGTGGTTTTGAACCCAAGTCCACCGGCAGTTGAAGTCAAGAAGATGCTGAACGCGTACGAGAGCAAAGTCAAGTATATCGTCGGTTCCCCCATGCTCGATGAAGATCTCGATCGCGCTGTACTGCAGAAAGCAAGCGCGTGCTACGTCTTGGTGAATCGAAATGCGAGTCGGCCTCAGCACGCAGATCAATGCAGCGCGTTGATCACGATTGCACTGCGACGCAGTAATCCGACGTGTCCGATTTACGCCCAAGTGATCAATGCTGAGAACGCAGGAACGATTCTGAAAATGGGTGCAAGCGATGTTCTGGTCGCCGGGCTGATGAAGTTTTCGATTCTGGGACGAAGCTGCGAGATGTGCGGACTTACAACCCTCTTGTTGAATCTACTGGCCCAGTGTCATGGCGACCTCGACTCACGCGTGTCACCCATTCAGTGGCAAAAGTTCTACCTCCACGGATTCATGCACGGCGTCTTTGTGGTCGACATCCCGCGGACATTCTCGGGCTTGTCTTTCGGCGATCTGATCAAGTTCCTGTACGAGAAGACTCCGGTCGTGCCTCTTGCGTTGCTCACCGAAGAAGGAGTTCAGTTTCCTGATATGGAGTTCAAGTTGGGAGCTACCGCCGATCCGAATCTGTGTTGCAAGGTGTACGCGATCGCAAAAGGATTAACTGCAGTCGAGCAGGTGCTCCAGATTCCTCCAGAACAAATCCTTTCGTACCGCAAGAACACTCGGCGCAAAGCAAAATCTATTGTCGGGTTATACGATAACGAGGTGGCGAAGAAGAATAGCAAGCCAGCGCTTGGGACTGAGTTCGAGAAAATCCGACAGAGCCTGATTGCATCGTACAAGACTCCAGAGAAGCACCTCTTGGACGACGACTGCTCAGACTACGTTGAGTTCACAAGCGTTGGCGTGCCTCCAGATATCACGAAGCACATCATCGTTTGTGGATTTCCGGCAGACACGTACCAGTTTCTCAAGACGATCCGAGAGGCGCCTGTGATGGACGAAAAGGTAGGCTCGCCGTCGGTGGTCTTCCTCGCTCCAGCCGTAATCGACGAAGACGAGTTTGCGCGGATCCGACACTTTCCAGACGTGTTTTTCGTGATGGGATCGCCAGTGAACTTCGCCGACCTAAAAAAAACTCGCATCGATGTGGCGAGTACGGTGTTGATTTTGACGCAGACAACCGAATCACCCTACTCGGATCCAAACATGATCGATGCGGACGCCATCACAACGCTGCGGTACATCGTGGAGATCAGTCAGAAGACAAGGATGCCGAATCTCGTGGTCGAATTAGACAAGTCTACGAACGTGAAACTTCTCAGCTCGCTATCAAACGACCACCTCAACGTTGCTCTTCTCAAGACTCAGCATACCATCAATCGGCAATCATCGTATCGAACTCCGCGACGTACCAGCACTCGACGAGAGTCATTTTGGGGCAACTTAGACGAGACGGCTAATGGCGGAACGGACGCATCGATTGTCTTGGAAGAGTACATCGCATCGGGTACAGTCAGCACCTGCGCGTCTTCTCGCCATCTCGTTTCTCAGCAACTGACCTTTGTTCACCGCGTTCAGGCCGCGTGTACATGAACTCCATCGTTGACTCATTGATGAGCGAGTGCTATCGGAAGCCGTGGATCACCCAATTCTTCAATGTCCTCATCAACGGCAGCTACGATGACCCAGAGTACGTTTGTCTCGTTTTCTCTTGCGTTGTATCGAAGCGGCGAGTTCAAATCATCGCTCACTGGGTATGTACTCGCATTATTGTAGAAAGCGCCGCTTGTTCCAGCTCGAGGTGCCAAATGAGCTGGTCGCCACCAAGTACTCGACCTGTTTTCGCAAGTTCCTTGAAACAGTACGTGCCTGCTGGATTTCCTTTCTCCTCTCGATGCAATTCTAATCTAATCTGTATGCTGCTTTCGACAGACGTACTGCACTGCTATTGGGATTTGGCGCCCGGCGCGCGGAATCGTGCTGCCGCATCCATGTGTGTTCATCAACCCACCTCCAGAGCTGGAAGTCGAGGCTGGAGACCTCTTTTTTTTGGTTGGCAAGCCGTTCACCTCCGCAGAAGCGTCCGAGCTCCTACAAGCTGGCTCATGCGTCTAGGTAACTGGCTTCCATTTACTTCTTGGACACGAGCTCACCATCATCGTGACCACATGCTTGCCGTCCCCGTAATTGTAGCTGCTAAAACGGTGGGGGATGGGATTTTTGTATCGGAATCTTGCTATTGTTGGAGTGATGCATTTACCTCTGGACTTGCATTCTTACAAATGACAGGTCTATCAGCAAATTCAGTTCTATGTTTATTACAAACAACAGCGGGTTACGCATCTCCGCCAATAACATCGCAGGTGCTGTGATTTATCTAAAATCTAATAATAGGAATTTCTGGTACAATAAATAAAATGACTTTTCGTTTCTTTTCTCAAAAATGAGGAAATTATTAACTTGCATGTTTTATAAAAATTAGGAATTAGGCTCCGACGAATATCACCTTCATTCTGCGCCATTGCAATTGATTGACGCAACCAAGCGTCAAGCGACGACGACCATGAGCGCGTTCCGCAACAAGTTCATGTACCCGGCCAAGATTAACTGGTTCCCGGGCCACATGGCCGTGGCGCGCCGACAGATGCTCGCACAGCTCGACGCAGTCGACGTGCTCATCGAGGTGCGCGACGCGCGCATCCCGTGGAGCTCGGCGAACCCGATCCTCGAGGAGACCTTCGGCGCGTCCAAGCCGCGCCTGATCGTGTTCAACAAGAGCGACCTGGCGAACGCCAACATGCAGAAACGCATCGAGGAGCAGTGCGCGCAGAAAAAAACGCAGTGTCTCTTCACGTCCGTGACGAAAGGCCGCAAGATCCAGTCGATTTTGTCCTGGTGCAACGCACACAGCGGCGCACAGTTCAAGAAGACGGCCGGCACGATGGTCATGGTGGTTGGCATCCCGAACGTCGGCAAGTCGTCGATCATCAACGAGTTTCGGCGTCTCTCGTCTAGTCAGAAGCTCTCGAAGGGCAAGAAGCGCGCGATGGTGGGACCGACACCCGGCGTCACGGTCCGCAACGACATCATCAAGGTGCGCACACATGAGCTTTTCGTCAAGGCATTAATTGACTGCGATTGGCTGTTGTTATTTTTTCCTGACAATGTGTGCTGTGTCGATACGCTTGTGACGAATGGACTGCGCTGTTTGTTAGGTGAATGACAAGCCTGCTATTTACGTTGTGGACACGCCCGGCGTGATGCTGCCCAACATCCCATCGGCCGAGACGGGGCTCACATTGGCGCTGACCGGTGCGATCAAGGATACGGTCGTGGGCACGGAGCTCATCGCGGACTACATGCTCTTCAAGCTCAACAACATGCGTAACACGCGGTACGTGGAGGCACTCGGTCTGAAAGAGCCTACGGACGACATTCAGGAGCTATTTGAGCTCGTGTACAAGAAGTGCGGCGCGCTCGGGAAGGAGCCAGACGTGCAGAACAAACTGGCAGCCGAGTTCCTGCTGCAGGAGTTCCGTCGCGGCGCGTTCGGGCAGTTCACGCTCGATTCCATTCTCTCGCCTGTCGCTCCTGTTTCTACTGCACCTGCACCAACGCTGGCTGAAGACTCGGAGAACCAGACGAAAGCGGATTGATGTTGACTGACAGACAGACTACACCACCGACATAGAGAAGAAAGACAGAGCCAATCTGTCAGTGAAGAAGCAGTTCAAGCGATGAGGGACACTTGGCTGCGGATCAGACGACTGACGGTTTGCTATTCATACATACACATAGATTGCTTTTGCATATCCAAAGTGTGGAGCTTTTCTATTCTAGTGTATATCGCTCACTAAATCTCGTTCCCTTCGAATAGGCCACTCACTCAATCATCCACAGACTCCTAAGTCCAAAAGCACGATTGGTTCATCCTCATCAGCACAAGTAAGGGTAGTTATCTTTGGCGTGAGAGCGACTTCATCCGAGCGAATTCCGGGTCGTTTCGAGTATTTTCGGCTCGCAAGGCACCACCGCGTCCAACCAGTCAGGCGTTCTTGCCCAACAAGGCGGCACGGCACCAATAAGCGCTCTTGTCTTGGCAATCTATCTATACTTGGCCGAGCTAGCGCTGCAAAAGCGCAAAGGGCTTCAACCAACGGAACCGAGAAACAACCTGTGCGAGCGAGCGAGAGAGTGAACCTTTCGAGCATTCCCATCGACTCACTCGGGACCGCGAAGCGCAGCGCATGATTCCATTCCCAGTTTTCCGTACGGGCCATACGAGGATGAACGACGCGCCCACACGGATGTCCAAAGTAATCCCGAAAACGCTGGGCATCCCGGAGAACGCGAGCGAGGTGGACCTGGCGCTGAGCAGCAACACGAGCGCTAATGCTGGCCATGGCGGAGGCGGGCCGGGCATCTCGCCGCGCAAGACCAAGTTGCACGTCATGGGCGCAAGCATGCAGGACCTTAAGATGAACTTTTTTCGGACCAAGAGCCACAAAACCGATCCACAGATCCGCAAGAAGGAAGACATCGGGATTTCGGTTGTTTCGCTGCGCTTCACGAACGAGAATATGGAGGAGCGCTTCGTGGTCTCGCGCTGTGCTAAGTACCACACGCGCCTGAAATTCGGCGCGGGCTTCACGGCGTTCTTCATCCCGCTGCTGGTGATCATGCAGGTGAGCTTCAAGGCCAAGGAGAACAAGGAGAAATGGACCCAGTTCCCGCTCGTCATGATCTTCCCAGGTATGACTAATGAGCTCTTCATTATTGCATATCTCATTAATGATGGTGATGTACTGATTTGTGGGAGTCTTTGTCAATATGCACAGGCATTGTGATGTGCATGGGTTTGCTGGTGATCTTCTTCCACGGATTCTTCCAGAGCCGCACAAACATGCTCTCGATTGTGTGCCTCATCGGGCAGATCAGCGCGTTACTGGACACCACGGCGGCCGGGACGTCTGTGAGTGAGCGCAACGTCTGGGTGCAGTTCATCTTCTCGCTGGGCATCACGAGTTCCACAGGGCTGACCTTCCTCCAGTCCTTCGGTGTGCTGGCATCGTCGAGTATCTTCTTCATCATCCTCGCGTGGTATCGCTTCGCCACATCCGTTTTGACCGAGGCCATCAGTTCGCCCGGAACGCTAAGCGCCGCGGTCATCTTGTACTCGATCTTGCTCGCGTTCCTGTCGTGGAACTGGGAGTATGAAGAGCGCCGTGACTTCGTACTCACTGAGCGTCTCGCCCAGGAGAACGTGATGGTGCAGATGACCATGGAGATGACGGGCTGGTTCAGCGGTGGAGCGAATCAGAATCAGTCGAACGACATGAGCGGCGCGGGCATCCTGAGTGCCAACTGCCACATTGACCCCAAGGACGTGCTTGTGAAGGAGGAGCTGGGTCAGGGCACCTTCGGCATCGTGTACGCGGCAAGTTGGAAGGAGACGCGCGTGGCCGTGAAGAAGATCACGCTACAGGGTGACACCAAGTCGATCATCACGAGCTTCGGGTCCGAGGCGAGCGTCATGGCCCAGCTGCGCCACCCGAACGTCGTGATGTTCATGGGCGTGATGGTGCATCCGGAGTTTGTCGGGTTGGTTATGGAGCTCTGTCCCAAGGGCAGCGTGTACACGGTCATCCACAGCGACGAGTTCAAGATCGACTGGTCGCTACTGCTGCGCATGATGGTCGACGCCTCGCGCGGCATGCACTTTCTGCACTCGAGCAACCCGCCGATCCTGCATCGCGACCTCAAGTCCGTGAACTTGCTCATCGACGCTGACTGGCGCTGTAAAGTCTCGGACTTTGGGCTCTCGAAGCTCAAGGCCTTCCGCGGTGAAGACAGCGACAACACTGCGACCGTGAACCGGGCGTTCATCGGCTCAAGCATCTGGATCGCGCCGGAGGTGTTCAAAGGACAGGACCACACGGAGAAGTCGGATGTGTACAGCTTTGGCGTGATCCTCTTTGAGGCGCTGAGCAACTCGATCCCGTACAACAGCATCTCGGTGGACGCGGTTCCCTTCGTGGTGCAGGCGGGCAAGCGCCCGACGGACTTCCACAACCTCGAAGTCCCGCAGAGCCTCGAGCTCCAGGAGCTCTACAACCTCATGACCCGGTGCTGGAGCGCCGAGGAGAACGTGCGGCCGTCGTTCTCGATCGTCATCTCCACGCTGCAGAACATCCTGACCAAGCACGTGGGCGACGAGAAGTGGGAGGACCACATCATCTACCCGGACCGCAAGCTCGTGAACGCGCGCACAATGAGCATCGAGGACGACGGTTTGTCGATCAAAGAGGAGGACCTGATCGTGGAGGCCGCGATTGGCCGCGGAGTCTTCGGTGTAGTGTACAAGGGCAGCTACTTCGGCACGCCCGTGGCGATCAAGAAACTGCACACGAGCTCTGTGCCCAAGAATACGCTCGCCGAGTTCGACAAGGAGTGCAACATCATGAAGGGGCTGCACCACCCAAACATCGTGCTCTTCATGGGCTCGTGCTCCAAGCCACCCACGCTGCTGCTGGTGACGGAGCTGCTCGCGAACGGCAGCTTCTTCGACATCTACCACAAGCTGCCACGCCCCGAGCCGCTGCAGCAGCTGCGGCTGGCGTACAACATCGCCTTCGACATGTCCAAGGGGCTCGCATACCTGCACAACCATAACCCGATCGTGATCCACCGCGACCTCAAGTCGCAGAACATCCTGCTGGACGACAAGATGCGCACCAAGATCGCGGATTTCGGGCTCTCCAAGTTCCGCGACGTGGGCAAGACCATGTCGATCTGCGGTAGCCCGCTCTGGGTGGCGCCCGAGGTGCTCCGCGGGGAGAAGTACGGCTGCCCGTGTGACGTTTACAGCTTCTCGATCATCGTGTGGGAGGCGCTGGCCTGGGGTGAGCCGTACCCGGACTTGGGCTCGAGCGACATCATGAACGGCGTGGCATGCGGCAACCTGCGGCCGAGCGTGCCCGACGGCACCCCCGGTCCGTTTGCGCACCTGCTCGAAGAGTGCTGGATGAAGAAGCAGGACCAGCGTCCGACGTTCAACGAGATCGTGCAGCGCCTCGAGGCCATGGGTAAGGACTTTGCGCGATAGAGTTCTTCCTTAACCACGCATCTTCATTTCCACACACACACACACACAGTACAATAGCAAGTCCAAACAACCGCTCATTCAACTAATATACCTCTTCCAAAGCCCTGTGGCTGCTGTTCTTACTGTGCCGAGCCTTTCTCTTCGTCTAGGTGCAGATGGAAGACGCGATAGTGGTGGTTGAGCGACTTGATCGTGTGCAGCCGGTGGGCGCTCGCCAGCGCGCCGTCGCTCGCGTTCAGCTGCGAAAACACTACGCGCCGCGCGCGGCTGTGGACGAGCGCCATGGCGCACATCACGCACGGCTCGCGGTCCATGAACACGTCGTAGCCTGTGCATAAGTACGACTCTTCATCTTCGAACGCTTCTACTTCAGTGCGGACATCGACACCTTCATGGCCCTCACGCTTTTGCTTCTTTGGAGACGGGTCGTTGCGCTGGCGGTCACGCTCGGCGACGCCGTCGATCGCGATCATCACGGGGTGGAAGATCGGCTGGAAGGCGTACGACGTGCGCTCTCTGTTCGTAAACGAGTCTGCGACAGCGCCACGCTCCGGGTCCACGATCACGCAGCCATGCGCGCAGCAGAACGGCAGCTTGCTTCGGGCTTCACCAGCGCCAATTGCATTCTCAAACTGCTGTGCGATGACCAAAGCGGACCACAGATGCTTCGCCATGACTTGTGCCTCGTCGTCTTCGATCGGCTCGACTTGGGCCTCGGGCGCTACGCTCGCGTGGAAGATCAGTGGCCACGCGTGCGTGTGGCTGTTGAAGGCCTCGCGCGTCTGCGGCGCGTGTTTGAGTACGTACACGCTGGAGACGCTCGCCTGGAAGAGCTGCGCCATCTCGCTCGCCTTCGCAGCGACGAGCGTACTGTCTTGTGCGTCTTGCTCATCGTCACCAAAGGGCGTGAGGAGCGCCACCAGTGCGCTCTTGCGCTCCGGGTGCTTCTTCATGCGCTTGAGGTGCGCGAAGCCTAAGCCCACGAGCGACTGGAAGTGCGTCGCTAGGTACTTCATGACTGCGGAGCCGTGCTGCGCGGGGAACTCGAGCGCATGGAAGCGCTGCTGCGCGTCGGTATCCGTCGCGGCATCGAGCGCGTCCAGTGCTACGATCTCTTCCAGTCGCTCCTTCATTTTTGTGTCGGGCAATCAAGCGGCAGCGGATTTGTGTTGTCTATAACAGCATTTGTGGCAGTTATAAGGGCTCACGCACCGGAACGTGGTTATAAGAGCGAGAGTCCACCGATTGATTATTCATTCATTGGACCTCGCGAACCCAGAGAGCCAAGTGACCTCCGTTTATGGCTGAACAGCTTGCTACTGCGAGCGGCAGACGGCTCGCCAATTTCTCGACTGCTTGCTCGAAAGCTGTCGGAAGAGCAAGCGGACTCGACAGATATTCCTGTGCGCCATTGCTTGCTTGTTTTCGTGATAGGAGAGCACGCTTGCTGGCGTGATTCGATACGCGAGGCTCTCAACCACAAGATTCGCGGCGAGTTCTTCTTGCATGACGTGCGCCTCGCCTGGCTCATTAACCCGATTAACAAACGCATCACGAGCTTGCTAAATGAATCAATGAGCCAGCCCAGCTACACGCAATGCGCAAAGTACTCGTCGCGCATCTTGTGGTCAATAGCGTCGAGTCTCGCTCGGTCAGGCTAGATGTGGATGCATCCATAATACATGTATGAAGGAAAGGGCTGTTGTGCACTTACACATCAGCTCGCCCACTTGCTAGGTTGTTCTTTACACTATTGCGCTCGGCTCGACGCGGTCGAGCTCGTCACTGTCCTCGTACCCGGGTTTGCCCGTGACCAGCGACGGCGGCGCCGTCATCTTGCGGTACTGCAGCAGCACGGGGTACATCTTGTCGATCGCCTGGTTCAGGTGGCTCGAGTCGCGCGCGCCGCAGAGCACGATCTTGCCCGAGACGAAGATCAGCAGCGTCAGCTTGGGCTCGACGAGTTTGTAAATAAGGCCTGGGAACAGCTCTGGCTCGTACTGTTGTGTATAGGAGAGCGTTAGCCTTTGCTTAATAGAGAGAGACACGAGCTCTTGGTGAATAAGACGTACGTACACTGCAGAAGCGTGCGTGGTCGTTGAGCAGCCCTTCTAACCGGATCGGGAAGCGGATGTCGCACGTGCCCATGACGTTGCGCACCTTGAACTCTGTGAAGCGCGCGGGGAAGTTGAGTTTCTATAGGAATTAGCATCACACAAAGAGAACAAGGTCGCATCAGAGGGTATGCAGGCATGAGCTAGGACCAGTTCAGACTGAAGGGGCTAATAGACACATGCGAGTGCGTACGTACCTGTATGACACGCGTGAACTTGCGCGCTGCTAGCCTGCAGCTCTCCTCACTCGTGCCGCCAGTGATTACAATCTGAATATAAACGCAGCAACGTGCGTGAGTCCTTATAGAGCATTTGCAAGCAATCGATCTATCTATTTGATAGCGCGCACCTTTCCAGAGCCGAAGATCAACGCGGTCGTCTTTGGGTCACGCAGCCGCATAATCACGGCCGAGAAACGCTGCACGAAATGCAAAGCACGCACACATATATATATAGAGCGGTAGAGGTTAATGACACTGTTCGCAGCCTGCATGCTTGTATAAGAGTGACATGCACGATAGCCGATTGTACAAACGTTCACCTTTGGGTTGTACTCGGCGTTGCGCGCGTGGAGTGCAATCGTCTTGAGTTCTAGTGGCGTCTTCAAGTCCACGGTGCCGACCACGTTCCTGTCATAGACCAACGTCCCGTTCACGCGTATTTCTCATTAGACCTGCGTGTCGTTATGCATAGCGCCGCTCACACGTACTTGCTGCAGCAATCACTACCATTCCCACACTCCACGTACATGATCTTGACTTGCAGGTTGAGCTTGTCCTCCCAGTTGTCGTCCACCTGGATCTCGCGGTCGTCCACGGCCTGCAATTCGCGCACTGGGTCCTCCACGATCGCCAACTGGCGTTCCTTCACAGCGCGCGAGCGCGTCGAGACCGATGGCAAAGGTGTCGGCGCCATTGCTGAGCCGATGAGTCCGCTTTCTTGTGATGGCGAGCGATGGTGTTGGTTGCGTACGATCGGACTTAAATGGATGTCGTCCGTTCAAGTACGAGTCTGCGTTTGCATGTTACAATTGTAGCTGACACGGAAAATACGGATCGAGCCGTGTTTACGTATTAGCTTTATTGGGTAGTTTGGGTAGCTTGGTCAAATATTTTACGGTATATGCTGAAAAAAGCTAGAAGTGCCAACACAGTTGTTTCCAAAAATGTTCATTACTGATCACCAAATACGTGTTTATGTTACAACTTGGTTTCTCGCAAAATCTAACTCGTATTTACCGGAAGGTACGGTGCAACTGTAGTCAGCACTCTGCGAGAAATCAAAGCGCGTGTTTGGCTCCAGTACACTATTTCAAAGCGCCACAGGGTTCTTGAAAAGAAGTCGCCACGGACTCTCACAGCTCATCTCAGCTCAGCTCAGCTTTGCTCTGCTCAGCTTCGCTCAGCTCAGCTCAGCTCACCTTACCTCAGCTCAGCTCAGCTCACTGGATACCAAGCTTGTGTTCTGCATTACGATCGGCGATGAGGCAGTGCAGAGCAGTCCAAACTGTTAATCAAGAGTCCCTGGTTGGTTGAGTCGCCAAATGTCCATCGAGTTCGCTGTCAGTCATCCACCCCAGCATCATCATCACATTTGCAACCCCTAGTGCTGAAATGCCAATCCGAACGGACCCCTGTGCCTTCGTCAACTGGACGGTCTCTCGGTCTTCATCGCGATCCCAGATCTCGACGCGTCTCATCGCGGTGGTCAACGATTTGGTAGCTCGGGCACGCGGCCTCGCACCAATCCGCACGAGCAGCTCGCCAACTGGTCGCGTCAGCTCGCTCAAGCCACACGCACGAAGAGCGAAAGAGAGAGGAGCGCGGCAGTCTCTCATTTCACCGATCCACTCATCGTTAATAGGGCCACGTTTTTGCTGCTGCTGGTGGTAATAATGATGTCCATGGCTCCCTGCGCATCGTAATCCAAGCTATTTATCTTCGAGTCCAGTGTTGGGTGCTGCACTCGCTTGCTCACCATTCCTCTGTTCGCACTCGCTCCGTGATGTCTCTCGCTCTCGTCGCTTGACTTGGGTGGTGCAGGCCACATCCTGGTGAAACTTGGTGCACCAGTAATTCATCTCGCTTGGATGAAAAATGCCTAGGCTCCCAGCCACCAGAGCAACCCCACTCTTCGATTTGCCTTGCGCCATGAAGTCGCCTCATCAGCCAGCGACTGACCACAAACTCGACAATGCAACCAGCTTCCAGCCGCTCAAGACGCCGGAACCGCTCGACCTCGAGGGCGGCGCTCTGCGTCCCGGTGGTACACCGAACTTGCTGAGTCGCCAGCATTTCGGTCTCATCCTCCAGTACGGAGTCGCGGGTATCGTCTACGGCTCAGTCTACGGCTCAATCTACCCGTTCCTAACCAACTACCTGCGTATGTCCGGCATTGAGACGACGTCTGCCAGCGTTCTCGTGACGATACCAGCCACGCTCAAGATGTTCATCGGCATCGTGACGGACTGCGTGCCAATCTTCGGCTTCCGGCGTCGACCCTACATGGTCTTCGGATGGGTGCTCGCGTTCGCTATGCTTCTCATCATGGCATGCACGCCCATCGGCGAGCCGTACTACCCGGACCGCTCGCTCGCGAAGGTGGCCGTGTCCAAGCTCACCGCAGAGCAGGTCGCATCTTTTAACACGGACGCGCCGCAGTCCGGCGTCAAGTACATATTCTTCATGGCGCTTGCGTACTTTGGCTGTGTGATCGCCGTCACGGCGTGCGACGGCATCCTCGTTGAACTCGCGCAGCGTGAACCCGAGAACGTCCGCGGCACCGCGCAGACGACGATCTCCATGGCGCAGGACGGCTTCATGGTGCTCTCGTCTAGCATGGTGGGCTTCGGCATGAACGGCCCCGAGTACGGCGGCTCGTTCTCGGGGTCCCTCGGCTTCAACGCGCTCATGAGCATCTGTGCGGCTCTGGCGCTGCTCAATATCTTCTCAGCACTCTTCTTCGTCCAAGACACGAAAGTGGCGCAGCGTCAGTCGGCACGCAAGTACTTTGCGACCTTCTACGACTTGCTCTCAGAGCGCGTGGTGTACCAGATCATCGCGTTCCGCTTCTGCCGTAACCTGTTCTCGAACTTTGGCGTCACGGCCTCAGCACCCATCCAGAGCGTCTGGGCAGGCGTCGAGCCGCTCAACAGCAGCATCTCGACGATCTTGGGGCGCGTCATCTCGGTCATCTCGCTCTACGTGCTCAAGACGTATGGGCTCCAGTGGAACTGGCGCAGGACGCTCGTGATCACGCAGATCGCCGTGGTCATAATCGACTGCTTCCCGACGTTCTTCACGATCTGGGACGTGTACCGCAGCCAGTGGTTCTGGCTCGGTGTGCCACTGCTCGAGAAGCTACCGAACAGCATGGGTACACTCATCTCCGGCTATGCGGTCATGGAGATCGTCGGCGTGGGTCACGAGGCCTCCGTCTACGGACTCATCACGACGGTCGCCACGCTCGCGTCGCCCTTCTCCTCGGTGCTCACGAAGAACGTCGACGCGCACTTTGACATTGAGCGGTCGTTCCTCGTAGAGGACGACAGACATGTGCGCACGCAGGTGACGTATGCGTACCTCATCGCCTACGGCTTCAAGCTCTTCTCGTGCGTCTTCGTGCTGCTACTGCCGCGTCAGAAGGCTGAGACACAGGAACTCAAGCGCGTCGGCGGGAAGAACAGAGTGCTGGGCGTGCTCGTGATCATCGTGTACCTCTTCACGCTGGAATGGTCGGTCATGACCAACATGATGACCATGTTCACAAGCACCAAGTGCCTCGTCATCGCTGGCGGCACGGGCTGCAAGTAATCCAGTAATCAGTGAGAGCGTGACGGAGAGTGTGAAACAGGTCAGTAGCATGACAATCGTACGGCATGAAAGCTCATAGAAGCAATGTGGCTGTACCTGTAGACTGGCGACGTAGCTCTTCGTCGCTATGCGCTCGTGCTTGCTTTCTTTTTTGTCGCCCCTTTGGTTTGATTCAAATTCATGTGGAGCGCTCCAAACAGTGACCCACATGGATTGTGGCAATTGGGTCGAACGACACACTGATTTGACTAGCTCATAGGATGAATGAAGCATTCAACTGCATACCCGTACTGGTACGGTAGTGTGTGAAGCTCAATTGCATGCACACTGGTAAAGTAGCTGGCTGTGCGAGGGCGCTCGAATGCAACGTCAGTTGTTGGCAATGCAAGCAGAGGCGGCTGCGTGTTGTTATCTGCTCACGTGAAGCAATTCAATCGAATCAGCGCTGAGTGCTTTGCTTGCAGTGACAGGAAGTGCAACTGAATGGCCAGAAGTCATCGCCCGCTCATTGCGACATGGACAGAAGCCCTTGAGAAACGCGTGTGCTGTAGGTTCTTTGCTCCGTTGACTGGAGCTGGACGTCATTGCGTCCCTCCTTGCCTCGTCACTAAGAACTGTTTTTCGATAACGCATCGGCTTTGGCGGAAGCCCTCTCGTCCCCCGTATGCATTCGCTCCGAGCGCCCGTTTGGTATCATAGAATACGTGCAGAGCGCCGTTCTTCACCCTGAATCTAACTATTAGCGCAAGCGCCCAACGCATTTGTCAATGGAGTTCTGAAGCAAGAAGAGGCGAGTGCTGGAACATGCGCTTCTCTTTCCATTCCTCTCAACAGCCGTTCGCCGACCAGGCCTTTGACGACCGCGCTTGGAAATGACGGACGTGGTCGCCAGCCAGGATATCTGTAAAGCTCAATCCACAGCAACTGCAAAGTATGTATGTACAATTTTTACCTGAATACGTTTGTCACCATCTCCAGCCTTCGCCCTACCTCGCGCTCGCATCTGCTTCTGCTCGCGTTGAACACGCTACGCAACTGCAGCGGCAGCTTCTCTTCTATAGCGAGCACAGAGATCGATGAGAGCTGAGAGCACCTCCTGCGTGGCAGCGAACAGACCGCCAAGTCCCACATTGCAGGCATTCTCTAGTGGTTGACGATCCTTGATTGACGCGCTAGTCGTGAACTTGGGGCCACGCTCCAACATTGCTGGCAGCTGACAACTGCTGTAGTATATGACTTGGGTCTGCACGGGAGTCACTCGGAATCAGGTGGCAGACGCGCTGATATAAATACATCTCCTCACTCTTCTTCTTGACTGTTTCCCTGTGACTGACTGACCATCATGACACTTTCGTCTGCCGCTCAGCCTTCTCGGTCCTGAGAAGAGTCGTTCCTTGATCGATCTGTCTGGAGCGCAGCCGGTGTTAAAGAGAGCTTGGCTCATTGAAGACAGCAAGCGAGCGTCGAGATGCCGAGCCCCAGACCACCTTCTACGTCTTCGTCTTCTCCCGAGCAGCTCCTGGGTGGTGCAACTTCCTTCTCGTCAGTCACAGACCCGACACTGCATCGACGCGAATGGCGGAGCACGCTCGCGAGAGACGAGTCTGCTCAACGGAGTCCACGTCAGGTTTGTTCGTGGCGCACATCAGTAGAGCTCATGAGTGCTTGTGCTCGGTCGATGAAGATGTTCAGGATGTGGTTCTCTGTCTTTCCATGCCACACGACAGATTCCGTCGCGGTACCGAGGTCCCTTGCGATACGATCTCTTGAGCGAGGCGAACGCGATCTTCAAGGCCGCCGCTGCAGCTCAGGACTCGAGAAATGCTCCGATGAACCAGCCATTTGCTCCAAAATCTCCATCCCCAGGCTCCAAGTCCGCTCACCTGTCACCGTCCTCTTCAACGCCAAACGTCAACGGCAGAGGCGACGATAGCGCGGGTTCCTTGAATACGAACCTGGACGAGCTCAAGTGGTTTGAACACCGGTGGCTCGACAAGCATGGCAAGAACAGCCAGTTGAAGGGGTTGCGAGAGAAGATGACGCTCATGCGCCGCTGGTTCGAGTCGCTGGACGCAGACGGCTCGGGCGAGGTTGGGCTCGACGAACTCGAAGATCCGCTCGTGTCGGTCGGGCTCGCGCGCAGCCGCGACGACGTCCAGAAACTCATCGACGAAGTCGACAAGGACGGCAAGGGCGAGGTCACGTTCGACCAGTTCCTGCACCTGATGTATCCGAAGAAAGCGAAGCGCTCTCGCCAGCGAGCGCCGCTGCATCAGCCCAAGGTGCGCGCCCAAATCGAAGCCTCACCAACCGGTGTGCACCGCCAGACGACCTCACACTCCAGCGGCAGCCCTGCAAAAGTAGACGCTTCGCGGCCGTCGAGCCCACTCGCAAGTCCACGCGGCGCAGTGATAAGTCCGCGAAGTCGAAGGGAGAGCTCAAAGCACATCGCCTGCACGCGCAAAGAGAGCACGCAAACCAAGGTGAACCCGGTCGTGAAGCTCTTTGAAGACCTGCAGTCCGGGAAACTGGGCGACCTCGCGATCCCGTTCCCAGTGTTAATCACTGCGTACCGCCGCCGGATGCTGCTGAATGCGCACATGGCGGACGACCCCACCGCTCGCAGGTAGTTCTTCATGCTCACGCCCTTGACCCCGACACTGTCTAATCGACCATTTCTGTGCGTAATATTTAGTTTGGGCTCTTCAGTTCTCCAGGCGCTCGAGTCCTCGAGACGCGAAGTGATTCCTCAGTCGGACTATCACCAGCAACAGCGCTCCGATCCGAACGTCGCTGCTGCGACCCATGCATTTCTTCGTCGACGCTCCTCTTTTTCCTCTCCGATAGCAACAGCAGGAGCAAATGCACCGACCAAAAGCGACCAGCAAAAGCAGCAGCCAAACAACAACTTGAGTCGGAAGCAGAGCACAACACTCAAGCAGCAGCAGTCGGTCGAGCAAGCAGCACGAAGCCGATCGCCCTCCTCAGCTCAGCTTCCCAGCCTTGATTAAGTGATATGTTGGGGGCTTTGTAAGCACGCGAGAGATAGTCAGAGGTAGCGAGCATATTTCATGCGGCTGTGAGCGTTCGAGGCAAAACGTACTTTTACCAGCGCGCTTGAGACTTGGAGGAGGAGAGTTTTCTTCACACCTGAACATTGTTGCGTTATCGAGGCTGACGCGATCGCCATTCGAATCAACATCACTATTTCCACCTCCTTCATGCAACTAATAAAGAAATTCAGCAAACTACAACTCACCACGAGGCTCTTCAAAATGCCGCTGCGCTTGCTTCTTTCATCTTGGAGCGATGCACGCTGGAGCGACTGGAAAAACTTCTTTAAGGCATGATAGCCTGGGATTCACTCTTGGACGCCGCCACTCGAGCTTCGGACAATCTGGGATACCAAGCAGGCTCTCACGACTCCACCACTTCACCAACGGAGCACGCGGCAGGAAACATTGGTGCGCTGTACACAAGTTTCGTTTCTTGATCAGAATTACCTTCGACTATTTTGCATTGACTGTACTCATTGGTGGAGTCTTTGATGAACCACTTGTACCCTGCACTGGCTTCTGCATGGCATTCTGTGTCGACTGTGGTGATTGCGAGTTTCCCCCACGGTTGTTGCCTGCTGCACCGGCACCTCCTGGACCGCTTGCTTTCGTTCGCTTGAATGCGGCCGCGTTCGCAGCTGCAGCCATCTGCTGCTGCGACTGCGAGAGCGTGCGCTTCATACCAGTACCCGCTGCGGATGATTCCGCTGAAGCACCCTTCGTTGCGTCGCCTGCGCTTGTGCTTCCACCCCCAAGCGAGCTTGAGTCAACGGACAGATCGGAATCACCCAGCAAAGATTGTGAGAGATCCAGATTCAAGAAGTCGGCAGACTCGCCACCGAGGCCGGATCCCATGCCCAAATCCGCACTCAGGCGACCAGTCGTGCCATTCATGGAAGCTCGCTGCTGAAGCTGGGCGTTCTGCGCTTGGGCCTGCGCTTGTTGTTGCTGCAAGTAGTTCGCGCTCTGACCTCGTTGGTTCATCTGCTGCTGCTGCTGTTGCTGCTTCGAAGGATCCATGGGGTATCCTGGATTCGCACCTGGCTGCTGCATTTGCTGCTGACGCATGTTGTTCTGACGTTGCATCGCCTGGTTTTGCTGGAACTGCTGCTGTTGCTGCTGCTGAAGAGACGTTTGACGTTGCATTTGAGCTTGCTGTTGAGCTTGCTGCATTTGGAACTGCCGCCGTTGCAATTGAGCAGCTTGGAACTGCTGCATTTGTTGAGGAGTGAACTGCTGCATCTGCTGCGGAGTGAACTGGCGCATCTGCGGGTTTTGCATCTGCATTTGGAGATGTTGCTGCTGCAAAAGCTGCTGCTGAGTCATGCGGCCACCGACGTTGGCGTACTGCATGTTCCCAACGTGTCCTTGTGGCGCCATTCCTGTTCCGATGGCAGCAGGGTTCACACCCATTCCAGTTGGCATCGCATTCCCAGCCATCACGCCAGTCCCGTTCGGCATCACACCGGTGGGTCTTGGGTTTCCTCCTGCTTTGTGCTGCGCGCGGGCTCCCATCGTCACAGCCAAATGCTGAAGTCGTGTCTTCAAAGACGAAAAGTCGCCGTACTCGTCACGATTCTTTGCCGTTCTATACAGAGAATCTTCGAGACGTCTCGCCATGTCTGGAAGTCGTCGAATCCACTCTGCAGGAGCATCAGGCTTGCGCTGCTGAAGCAAACTAACACTGCATTACCGGAAAGAAACACAAGAGATACAAAGTTGATCAGTCACAATGTCTAATCATCCATCAGTCCGTACAATCTGTCGATCGAATACTTACATTTTTCCGATCATCTTCCGTCGGAGCGGTAGATCGTTTTCAGACTGCCATGCAGCCTGGCTGTCAGGGCTGCCACTGGAAGATCCGCCCGGAGTACGCGCACCTTGGTTCATCTGTCGCTGCTGTGGTTGCTGCGCCTGTTGCTGTTGCTGTCCTAGTTGCATCGCTCGCATGCGATTGGCGTCCATTCCAGGCTGCTGCACTTGTGGTGGCATCATCATGCCTGGGTTCGGAGCGCCGTACTGAGGGTACCCCGGGGTACCTGCTCGGTTCATCACCTGCCCAGGGCGTTGCATATAGTTCGCTCCTGCACCCATCATCCCCTGGTGCGGTGCACTTTGGCTCATGGAGATCCGCAGGACTTCCATTGGTGGAGGAATCAGGTCAGGATGCTGCATCATCATCGCCTTCACTCGCATAAACTCCTCATCGTAGCTTGAGGTTGGAGCTCGGTACTGTGGCTGCATGTACTGGCCGTTTACAGGCGCTTGCTGTGGTCCACCAATGACAGGATTTCCTTGAGCATTCATCTGGTATCCTTGAGCGCCAAAGTTCGGCTGACCAGGCTGTGGACCCTGGTTCATCATCATTGGGTTGGGATACCGTTGCTGCATCATGGCTTGCTGCTGTTGCGGCTGCTGTGGTTGCTGCTGATGGTGCTGTGGTTGCGCACCAGTTCGACCAGACGGAGACGGGGCTGCGGAATTGGGCATGGACGAACCGTCGATGTGAGGCCTTGCCGACGACGCGTTCGTGGACGCAGGAGGAGCGGACGTTGACGTCGCTGTACCGGAGGTGGCGCCGACGCCGGAAGATGTAGCAGACGCGGCGGCATTTCTAGCTGCTCCAGGTCCTGCTGCCTTCGGGTTGTTCTGGAAGGACGGGTTTGGTCGTTGACCCGACATGTTGTTCTGGTCCGCCATCATAAAGTTCTGGCCTCCGTTCTGATTGGACGCCGAGTTGTTGTTGCTCGAGGCGCCCAGATTGGACGAGTTGTTCGCTGGGCCGGAGGAGGCAGACCCGTCGTTGTCGTTCTTCCGTTGTGCACCCGCTTGGTCCTTGGAGTTGTTGCCTGTGTCTTCTGGCTTGCCTCCGCTGCCCGTGTTGTTCTCACTGGCCTGTTCAGAGCCGCTCGGCTCCAGCTCCGAGCCAAAGTACGGGCTGGTCAAGTCGTCCGTCGGGTTCTGCTTTCTCGTGGCGGGGCTCGCCTTCGGGGAGTCGCCAAAGTTGAAGTCATCACTCCCACCCGGGAGAGACGAGAACGGCTCGTCACCAAGACTTTGGACGCCCGTCGGGGTGCCCACACTGAACGGCAGTCCGCCTCCGCCGCCACCGCTAGGCGACGAACCGAGCGGAGTCGAGTTGCCGCCCCACATGCCCAGCGAGCCGAGATCAAGCAGGTCCCCGCCGGGGAAGTCGAACCCAAACGAATCCATAGCCGCAGACGTCGTGGTCGTTAACGTGTTGGTTCGATACGAGGTTATGTAGATATCCGCCTGCAGCATGAGAAATCACAAGATCATCATCACACAGAGAAAAAAAGTCAGTCAACTTGGTCTTTCCTTCGGTGGTAGACGAGGTGGCTTCACGAGGTTCCACACCCGACGCGTCGCACAGGGGCACACAGAGCACACACGCAGAGCAGACGTAGCGGGTCACCTGGCACCCGTTCACGCTTTCGCTCTTCTTCTCGTTAGCACATAGACACATATCCACATACAGAACTCATCTCTCTCTCTCTCTCATACGACACACACTCTCGCGCCACTTCGCAGGACGCACACAAGCACACTCACACACACACACACACACACACTAGACGCTACTACTCACGTGATTGACAGCGCTCGCAGACCGATGGAGAGGGCAGTCGTCCAGTCGAGTCGGTCAGTCGGTCGCTCGCTCAGCTGATCTGTCTGCGCGGAGGAGGAAGAGCAGTGCGAGTGGCGCGTGGGGAGGCGAGGAGCGCGCGCGCTTTGGGCGGCGGAGGTTTTGTTTGAACGTGCCGATACAAAACGCACTCGCTCGCTCGCTTGCGTCTGCCATTTCCAAGTTGCGAAATTCCCCCCTTCGCTTCGCACAACTTTCGCAAAAAACCCTCTCAAGGTTTTGGTAGGTTTATTACTAAAACCTTGATGATTCTCTCAAGGTTTTTCAAAATAAGAAAGGTTTTTCTTTCAAAATTTTTTTCATGAATCAAATGCGTTTGTGACTGGCTGTGTGTGAAAAGAAGCACGCGGGTAGGTTGCAATTGTTGCACGAAGCATACAAGCGCCAAGTCTAATGCGGTGCCGACCTGCTGCAATTCGCAGTTTGAGACACTTGGGTTTGCTTTTTTCTCGCTTCTTTGTCGTTTTTCGAGCTGGCTTTCTTTCTGATTTTCAAATGGGCGCAACGACGACCACGACAAGCGTCTGAAAAAAAAATGCAAGACGAGAGAAGCCAGCAAAGCGCCAAGCGATCCCTGACGCATACGTACGCGTGTGCGTGTGTGGCGAGCGATAGACGCAAGCGTTGGCTGTCTGTCTGTACGGGTGCTTCAGGCAACGCCACGGAAAGACACGTTCTAAAGCGCGAAGAGCTTCTAAAATGAGTTCCTCAACTGAGCTCAAGTGAGCTCAAGTGAGCCCTCAAGTAAGCTCCTCAACTGAGCTCCTCAACTGAGCTCCTCAACTGAGCTCCTCAACTGAGCTCCTCAACTGAGCTCCTCAACTGAGCTCCTCAACTGAGCTCCTCGTGCATCCATCCATCCACCTCAACCAAACAACACAGAATGACTGACTGACTGCGGGCGAAAAATAGATGTGCAAGCCAGAAGAAACGGTAACACAGGCACTCCCTCGCTAGCAAAAGGCTTTACCACTCAGTACACATTGATTATCATGTAGAATTCAATTGCTTCAGCTCTGCTGTGTGTGCTGTGGGTTGACTGACACCGATTGCGGATTGGCCATTTTGAGGAGCTCTTTGGCGAATAGACCAACTGAATGGAAACGCCCATGACGGACACGAGTGTCGCTTCAGAAGTGCTATTACGCGACGAGGTCACTTTCTGATAATGATTTCTTTCGTCTGTGATGATGATCTCCTTCAGCTATGTCATGTTGAGCGGATGGTTGTGTGGATTGAGTGTGTACCCAGCTGTGGCTGTGGAAGAGGGGGAGGAATGGATGCATGTCAGTTGCGAGAGTGGCGCAGGCCATCACGCCAGTGGCACCACCTGTCACTCGTGGACGAAAGCTGACGAATTTGGCGTCGGGTCTAGACACCCGCACGGACAGGCAATGCTCAAGCAAACGAAGCCAAGTGTCTGCATGAAGTGCCTGGCAACTTCACGCTTCAGCTAAACCAATGCATGTACTTGTGTTGGGTGTCTCGGAGTCTCTATGGTCCTAAACCAAAATCATCTGGATCATCCTCTAGAGCGCTCCACACCACTCGACAACTTCAGCAACACAATGAGCAAACCACATGAAGAGCTACATTCCTGCTGGCGTCCATTGCAGTAATGGCTTCGTGTAGGTAGCATAACTGCCTCTCAACCACTCACTATTCCGTCTCCGAGCCTTTAGCTATGAGAAGGTACTGTTACCAGAAGATAAGCTATCAAAGTATACGACAAGTCTACATATGTAAATGGCTGTATGAATGTAGGATAGGATCTGAATTTCCAACTCGTGAATCACGCAACCTGCGCTTATCGTCCAATTCATACTTTCACTGGCGCTGTAATCGTAATGTTCATCTGGGTCACTATCTGGAGCGCTTCACATCGATTTATTTGCAACGAGCATGATGTCGAGCAACGGTTTCTGCAGGCACCCATTTGTATGTGCTTCAACATGGAAGGTTGTCTGCCACTCCATTCTGCATAGTGCCGCCGGCGATGACGAGGTGCTTGATGCGCGTGACTCGGGTCAGCATGGTGGTGGCAACAAGGGACCACTCGAGTGTTTGGAAAGGGGAAGACTGACAGTAATCATGAAAATCTATCTATCATGTGGTTATATAGGACAAGCTTGCCGTCTCTGCACAACACAGTGCATGACATACTGACCAACAATCGTGTACTTCATGTACCTTGCTTACTACTCGGTCTTCTTTTTCCCCAGTCCACTTGCTGGCTTCTTCACCCGTTTCTTGCTACCTCCTTCTGGGAACTTGCTCTTCTTTTTCTTCTTCTGCTGCTGCTCTGCTGGTGTATTGGCGTTTTCCTCGTCGCCCTCACCCCCTCCCTTCTTGGTCTTGAGCTGGCGAATGCGATTGGACTTCTGCAGATCGTAGCCCGAGACCGTGTTGATGCGGTGGCGCTGCGGCGGCGCCTTGAGCAGCTCCTTGCGCGCGCGATCGCTTGTCTTGCGCAGTGAAAGCATCCACTCAGGCACGTCGCAGCCCGAGAGCTTCATCACGTTCGCGATCGACCGCAGGTACATCATGTCATCCTCAGTGAAGAACGTGACCGCAAGTCCCTGGCGCCCGCCACGGCCCGTACGACCGATGCGGTGGATGTAGCTCACGGCGCTCTGCGGGAAATCATAGTTGATCACCATGTTGACGGCCTTGAAGTCCATGCCGCGACTCATGAGGTCCGTGCAGATAAGCACCCAGACAGCGCCCGTGCGGAACTGGCGGATCACGTCGTCGCGCTGTTCTTTTGTGCGGTCGGCATGCACGGCGCCCACGTTGATGCCGTCGTAGAGCAGCTCCTGGTAGAGTTCGTTCGCGCGCTCCTTGTTTTGCACAAAGAGCAGCGCCGGCACACGCAACCCTTCGGTGATGAGCTGTTTCATGGCCACGAGCTTGCCCTCCTCCTTGCCAACGAACACAAGCTTTTGCTCGATCGTCGTCGCGCCCGAGTTCTTGACGCCGATGGAGACCTTGATTGGGTCGCGCAGCACGGACTGCGCCATCTCCTCGACGCCCTGGAGCATCGTGGCACTGAACATCGCGCGCTGGATCTTGGAATTCGTGCACGCATCAAAGATCTCGTCGATCTGCTCAACGAAGCCCATATCGAAGAGTCGGTCGGCCTCGTCCAAGCACACCATCTCGACCGTTGAGAGGTCGAGCTTCGTCTCCTGGACCAGGTGCACGAGCCGCAGCGGCGTCGCGATCACAATGTCGTGGTTCACTGTGCAGTTGCTCCTGGAACATATTTGTAAATAAGTACACACAGCAAATTGTGTAAGTACAGGTCCACAAATCAATGGTCACCACTACACTGTGTGTGAATGAAAGCAAGTACGTACTTGATTTGTGCGGCGATCGTCGCGGCCGTGGCCTTGGAAAGCAGCACGATGTGGAACTTGCGCCCCTTGCTCAGGCGCGTGAACTCGGCGTGGATTTGCACTGAGAGTTCGCGTGTGGGTGAGAGCACAATCGCGCGGATACCGCGCTCCTGCGCCGGTGCGCCCAGGTTCGCGAGCATCGGGATCGCAAACGCCGCAGTCTTACCGGAGCCCGTGGGTGCCGTCGCCAGCACATCGCGTCCGAGCAGCATGCTCGGGATCGCCTGCATCTGGATCGGCGTCGGCTCCTTGTACTCGGAGGCCTCAATATTCTTGAGCAGCACGTCCTTCATTTTCTCCTGGCGCGCGTTCAGGCGCATGAGCGAAAACTCGGCGATCGGCGCGGGCACAGCCGTACCGTCGACACGGATGTTCATCTGTTTACGGAACAGCGTGATCTCCTCCTTCTCCTTGGTGGCTGTAGCCTCCTGCTTCGCAGCCTTCTTGTTCTTCTTGCTTTTCTTCAACTTGCCATCAGCTTGTTCGTCGTCGTCATCGTCGTTGTCATTCTTGAAGAGCGTCATATCTTCATCATCGTCATCCTCGTCTTCACTTTCTTCCTCATCACTATCATCGGCTCCTCTTGACGAGGCTTCGCTGCCGATCGAGGCCGCACGCGCTCGGCGCTGCTGCTTCTTGAGCTTGCGCTTCTGCGCCTTGTCCATCTTTGGCGGAGCGAGCAGCATCGACACCTGCTTGCGCTCATCGTCCTCGAGCTTCTGCTCCTCGATCGCACCCTCGCTGAGCTTGCGCTTACGACTCTGCTTGCTGCCGCTTTTCTTCTTGCCACTGGTGGCGTCCTCGTTGCCCGCCCACTTAGGCACCATGTCGACGCTTAACTTGCGCTCGCGCTGCTTGGGCTTCTTCTCCACTGGCTTCTTCACGCTAGCGGCAGCGGCATCGAAGCCGAAGAAGTCCAGCTCGCTCGCATCCGCATTCGCCGTGCGCTTCTTGTTGGAGTCTACGTAACAAGTCACACCACACCACACAGTCCAGGATGTCATTTCATCTGTGGCTCTTCATGTTCCCAAGAGCTATAGCTACGCTACGCGATAAAAAGAGAGGGAAAGAGTGAGTGAGGAAACGCACCGTCCTGCTTCTTGAAGAGCCCAATCTCCTGCTGGAAGCGCTTCTTGTCGAACTTGGCGCCCTGCGTGAGCGCGCCGAAGAAGCTGCTCGCCATCGCTCTCTCACTCGATCGCTTCAATTGCTCGCTTGTGGCTTTCGGGTGAGAGCGAGCGGACCAGTCAACGCAACAGCAAAGCAAGTGGCAGGTACCATGAGCAACCTCAATACTGGACTCTCAAATGCAACTCTTACTCAACAAAAATAACAAAAATAGACAAACAAATGCAGCCACACGCCGAGAAAATGGCTTCGCGAGACTGGAAATGGTCGGCTTGGATTAGGATGTTGCGATGAAGCAATTGAAAAGTCTGGGTCGTCCATCTCACGTGAAGAACGTGTGCACTGGCAGTAGAGTTGGCTCGATGACCTCTTGTTGCTGTTCTGACTGGGCTACGCCTGTTACTTCAGTGTCATTTGCATCGCTTTCAGTGACAACATGCTCCAAAGACGATCGCGAGTCGGACCAGTGCCCGTTCTCGCCGAGCTTCACGGTGATCTTCGTGCAAACATTGGTTATCGAGCGAGAGTCGACAAAATCGTACTTGAGCGACTTGATCCCGTTCTTCTTCCACGTGCGCGCGTGCTCTTTCAGGAGCTCACGCTTCACCTAGGAATTTTCAACAAGAGTACGAATACCAACCATGGGATTGTGAGCAAATGGAACGCATGTGCAGCTTACTCATCTCCAAGCGTCGGCAGCCCTCACCGTGCATTTCCACTTGGTGCTGCGCAGGGTGTCGAGTTTCTCCACCAGGTTCATCTCTTCCAAGTCGGCGATCGTGCCACTGCAAGTCACAAAAATTACTCGATGAGAGCCAACGTCAGCATTGCCAGGCATATGTTGGTTTCGTTTTGTACCTGAGTGGCGACCGAATCGTAAGTTTTTTCTTCACCACACGACAGTAGAGCTCGTCGTCTTCGCCTCCCCACCTATCACAGCATTTATAGGCAAAGAAATGCTAAGAACTTGATACTCAGAGCTCAAAGCTCAACATTATTTCCTGCACCACGTACCCCCAAAAGTTGTTCGGAAAGCCGTTGATCTTGATGAAATCTTTTCGAGTGAACGCCACGATGCCGCCAAAGTACTTGGGGTTGCCGTTGTAGCTGCGCAGTCAGCAAGCAGATGTTAGCAATTAGATATCTGTGCGAAGCCCGTGAGAGCTCAATAAAGTTTCTCACCGGTCCCAAACACGGGCGATGTGTAATGGTCCGAGCTCGGGCTTCTGAGCGTAGTACTGGCCCAGATCGTTCTGCATAAGCCATTTAAGCACTGGTTAACTCCACAAAGCGATGCACGAACCATGGCCAGCGTCAACTGCACGTACCCCTGGAAGCAGGTCGACGTCGTGGAAGATGAAGACGTCGTAGTCGTTGCGCGCGATGTCGAAGCCGGCGTTCAGTAGCTTGCCACGGTTGAACTTGCGTCCGTCAGCCGACTGCTCGACGATAAATATGTGGAACAAGCTAAAAGCGCATCCGCATAATGCAAAGCCAAGGTCAGCATACGAGTCATGGAATACAAATGCCGTTGTTCACAAGTGCTTTGTGTACGCACCTCAATTCGCTCTGCTTGCTCAGCAGCGCTGTCATGTGCGGCACGAACTGGTTAAGATGCGCCTGGCGCTTCTGCACCGCATGGTTGTCTCGGAACGGCACGATGACAGCGACTCGGAGCTGCTTCTGCTGCGGCTCTGGTAGCTCCGTGTCACCGGTTGTCGTCAGGCAAGCAACATCGTCAGAATGCTCAGCCGCAACGTCACCAACCATGGCAATCGTCTTCTCGGTCTCTACAAGTAAGCAGCCAATTGCAAATCCACAAATGAGCGCGCGCAGGATCATGAAGCAATCGCGGAACCGTTGAACACAGCGAGAAAGTGCCCAACAGACCTGGTGCAGAACCTGGAGCAACTTCTTCGCCATCACGTTGATGATGGTCTTGGACATCACGCCACTTCGCTTTGTGGAGCTCGTCACCTTCTTCACTGTACGCTGCATCACGCTTGCGCTTCTTCTGGAGAGTCGCCGCCACGTGCTGCACATCACCACCGCTCTCTCCAGTGCCGCAGCGCGCGCCGGCCGCTGCCGTCACCTCCGTCGCCTCCTCACCTTGTTCATCTGCCTCTTGCTGTTTCATTTCGGCAGCTCAATTTGCCCAAATTGCCTTTTTCGACAGCTCAAACCATCAAACTCCCGCCAAAACGTGACTGGCGCTTGATCACTTGCACCAAGCAGCCCATCAGCGCTATAGGTCCGCTAGCAGCAGCACACGCACACGCAAGAGCTCATTGTAACCCGCGAGAGCTGGTGCTCTGCTGTATGCATTAGAGCTGCAGGCAGGTACACACACATAAAAAAACTGGTTGAGATGTCGAGCTCTAGTGAGCCGACAGAGCTTAAACCATGGAGGTTTGGATACGCACAGAGGCGCAATCCCGTCCTTGTCGAGGGAGATGCTAACCGTCTCTCGGCTCAACGAACACAAAACTCAAAACCAAAAAATCAAATTATATATGCGGACACATTGGGCGCCGCTTCCAAAACACACGAGAGCCCTCAAACGGGCGATTCCGATACATTTGCTCTTTGAAGCAAATGGTCACTTTGCAGCGACCTGTATCTTAACGTGTCTTATACAAAATAATAAAATTGTTAGATCTGATACTTACAGCGAAGTGCTGAGATCGTACCAGGGTCGAAAAAGAAGCGACTCCAGCAGGGCCACCAAGTGTTGCCCTCGTGTAGACAGACACCTTGGATCACCGCGTCTCCTACTCGTATCGCTGAGCGAAATCGACAGCGGACATGGCCATAATGAGCGAAAACTCGTCTTCGCCCACACCGTGCCTCTTGAGCTTCTTCGCGATACGCTTCGCGAATCCGTCGCCTCGCTACAGGGAGGATACACCAGTCACAACTAAGCATTTGTCCGAGAAAAAGCTCAAGAAGCCAAAACATCTCTAATATCAGCCACCCACTTACCTGAGCCATCTGGTGCAGCACATCCAAAACTCGCTGGTGGATCTCGCGCTGTGGGTCTGAGAGTAGCGCAACCAGGTTGTCCACCATGTCGAGACACTGCACGACCTCGCTCACTGCCTCGGGCTCTTCCGTCACCAGCTCGATGAGCGCGTCCAGCGCACAGAGCTTGTCGTCTTCATCGAGTCCCATAAGGCTCTTGTTGAGCGCCGGGATAACCTTCACACCCAGCACTTCGATCAGGAGCCTCTTATCTGGGAGCAGTCTCTGAGCAAAGTACAGCGCGCCCAGCGGCGACTCACACGCCGAGCTAATCGCAATGCTCGCGTTCTTGCGCACGGCAGCACTCTTGTGCTTGAGGCACACGACGAGCGGCTCGACGCCAAACTCGATCACGCGCGGCTTGGCGTCTTCGTAGGTAGATAGCCCCATGATCGCGCCAATGAGCGCCCTCGTGAGCTCCACCTCGGTTTGCTCGCTCTCGCACTTGATCGACTGCGAGAGCAGCACCTTGGAGAGTACCTTGAGGCAAATCTCGACGGCCTCGAGGTGGATCGCCTCGCGCTTACCCAGGTCGTGGGTCGCGGCGTTGCTGATCACGAGCACAGCGTGGTGGATCGTGGTCGATGGGTACAGAATCGCCTTCTTGAGGATCTCGAGCACGGGTGCGACGATCGGGAACTGCATGCACACACTCGCACCTTTGAAGACGCGCGTGAGGTTGGCCAAGATCTCCACCACAAGGCTCAGTATAGGTAGTGCGACTTCCTTGATTGGCTGACTCGTGGCCACGAGCGCGATCTTTTCCACGACGTCGTCGCGCTTGGTGATGAGCAGAACACCTTCGTTCGAGATCGACAGGTTCCGGAAAATGGTGCACGCCGCCACGACCACGGGCTCCTCAGTGTCGCCCAGCAAGTTTTTCGCGGCTCGGAGCAGCGTCTCATTGCTCAGGTCGTCCGGTTTGTCCTGTTATGAAGTATGTCATGAGAGGTTAAGTATCCTAGGTGCAGATTTGAATATAAAAGAATGCATGAAAGCAATGCATACGTTCTCGTAGAGCACGAGCGAGGAGATCACGAGTGCCGCATTCCTGCGCACGTCGGGCGAGCGCGACTCTGTCAAGTCGGCACAGGCGAAGAGCACCTCGTGGGTGCTCGCAGCGTACTTGGTTTCCTACAAAGGCACAATGAAAGGGAGAGGGCTGAGTGGCGGTACCTACGAAGAGCCTGGGCTTTCAATTGCCCAGTGGCATTCAATCGAACCTGGTTGCTCAGGAGCTCGTGGAGCTCAAGCAGCGCCTTGGCGCGGCCTTCGTCGTTGAGGTCGTCCATGAGCAGCAGCTCGGCGTATTTCGGCACCGAACGCGACCCGAATGCTCTCGTCACCTGCGTTTACAAGCTGAGTGTGAGAGTTGGGTTCAGACTTGCATTGAAGCTAGAGAGAGGAACGAGTGAGCTTCGACGGACATCTTTTGGGTTGTACGAGTCCTTGAACGGCAGATCCTGGTACGGATGACGCTCATTGAGATGATCACTGCATGTTGAAGCAAGCGAGCGACAATCAGTCAGTTGAGGCGGCCACATGCAGACATTATATCAGGTTGCCAAGGTTACCTGACGCTGTGCATGGCGGTGAATTGGAATTGGAGCTCACGGAGGTGATCGCTCTCGCTCGCCTATAATTGGAAGCCAGTCAAGTTCATCATGAGTTCATTCAAAGCAAAACGGATTCAAGGACGTAAGCAAGAAGAGTATGAGAATGACTGAGAACAAGGAACTTGGCTCTATTGAAAATTATAACAGCAACAACGGCAGACGGTTCCCTCCCACTCAGGACAGGACGCTCTCTACTTGATGCTTTCTCTCTCTCACTATCGGCTCCTCATGAAGACGAACGCGTGTGTGTGTGTGCTGAACTATTGACTGGAACTGCTGACTGCTTGGACTCGCTCTCTCCCTCTCTCGAACTGCGTTGTGCTTTCTCTCATTGACCTCCCGGAGGAGGCGGTAGACGTCTATCAGTCACGGAGCCACCAACATTTCTGCGGGTGGCGGTTTGTTCAGTCCGCCCGACGCAATGTTTCTAATCATCGAGAAGCCGCAGTCACAATCCTTGAGAGAGAGTTGGGTCTTGAGTGTCGATCCAGCAGACAGCAGACAGTCGACAACACTTGACACGCACACGCAGTTCACTTCTTGAGGATGCTCGGTATCTAACTTGGAGAGCAACTCGCTATTGGTATTGGGAAATGGGTGGTGGGGAGGGAACCTACAGATCAACAAGAAGGCAGGTAGGTCAAGATGGGGTTAGAGTCAAACGATGTCATTCCAACTGGCATAAATTAGAACACACGGAGTGCGCGAGCACACTCGTGCTTGGGCGTCCTGGATTTGGACCGAGGACTGGGATCGATCTTCTTCTCCTCTCGTGTGGCTGTCCACATGCAAGGGACTCCCGACCGCTCTCCCGCGAGAGACGAACGAGCGAGAGGCCAGTACACATGCAGAAAAGCACGTATAAAGAAAGATGCATCTATGAATATGGCTCCCGGAATGCGAAAGGGCCAAGCGAGCAAACCATTGGTCGAGGAGACCCGTTTACTTCTTGTCCTTCTTTGGGGCGCGGTAGGTTCCAACAACCACGGCGTGGTCACGTTCGTAAGGCTCCAAGGTGAGTTGTTCCGCTGGCTTGAACTGTTCCTGCTGCAACTTCTTCACTTCACGGGCGAAGACCGCCTCAGCTGGTGCAGTGGAATCGATACAACTCGCCTTGATGGAAATCACGAAGTGCCCGCCGTTTTTCAAGAAGTAGCTCGAGTTCAATGCAACGATACGCGCTTGGTCTGGCTGCGCAACATCCGCGAACACGACGTCGACCATCGGGACGAGCATGCGGTACTTGAGCGGGTGGCGCGCGTCTTCGATGATCGGGATGATGTTGGTGCGCGACTTGGCGACGTTGATGAGGTCACGGCCGGAGCGGTGCGAGAACTCCACGGCGTAGACGGCACCCGACGGGCCGACGATGTCGGAGACGTGCGACACGGTCGTGCCGGACGCACCACCGAGGTAGAGCACCTTGGCGCCTGGGACGATCCAGATGTTGTCAACACCGCCGAGGATTGCGGCGGCGAGCTTGGAGCGGAACGGGTTCCACACGCGGTACTCGACCTTCTCGGTACCTTCACCCGAGGCGGACGGGACGTCGACTGAGATGCGCTTCTCGCCGTACACGGCCTTGCCTGGAGTCGAGTTGAGGGTCACGAGGGCGTCTTCCTTGCCGCGGGCGATGAAGACACCGGCGTGACGGTGAGGCTCGACGATGACCTTGGCGCCGCCGGACATGCCGCCACGACCGCCACCACGGCCACCGCCGCGACCACCTGGAGCACCACGGCCGCCGCCGCGACCACCACCACGGCCGCCACGGTCACCGCCACGGCCACCGCGGCCGCCGAAGCCACCACGGCCACCTGGGGCGCCACGGCCGCCGCCGCGACCACCGCCGCGACCGCCACGGTCACCGCCACGGCCACCACGGAATCCACCACGTCCAGACATCTTGAAGGGTTCTTGGGGAGGAGCTGGAGCTTAACTTGGGTTGCTGCTGCTGCGCGACAACTTGGAATGTTCAGCCCAACAACCAGAAGCGCAACCGCAAGCAAGCGGCGAGCGATTGCCCACACGTTTGGTTGGTTGGTTGGCTGGGAACAGCTCTTTTGAAAAACGAGCCAAGCGCGACCATTCGAGTTTTGGCCAATAAGCAAATCAAAGCGCGTATGATTGGTACAAATTGATTGCGAAGCAAAGTACGCATGACAAAGCAAGTTCGCACAGCACCAGCAAAGTACGCATGTCACTATTTTCAGTATCGGTTTTGAAGGGTCGTAGTTTTCCAAAGCAATCCAGGCTAAACGCTAGTAGTTGAGCTGATCATGAATGAATCCATGCGATCAGAGTCAAGCGGAATGGATGAGCCCATGCTCACGATGTCAGTTCTCAAGCTTCTATGAGCAAGCTATAGCACATTGGTTGCCTCAGATGGCTTGGTACCATTCTCTCCGGTCTTAAATAAGCTCCGTTCTCGACTCGACGGATCGAATAAATGTGAACTGGCATTACGAAGCGCGCGTGCGCTCTCTATCTATGGTACTTGCATGATACAGTATTGCATGAACAATCTCTATTAGAACGACATGTTCTTGTGGTCGTTCACGTCCTCCTGGTTGTACACGAGACTCCTACGCAGGCCCAGCAATGCTGTGATGACCTTGAACTTGGCCCGAATGTGCTGCAGCTTGTTGAGCATGTCGTCGTCCACGATATTCTGTCGCACAGCATCATTCCCAGTAGCAATATGTTCGCCACCATACTTGTCAGTCAAGCGTGTGTTACTCCAACAGTCATAGGTAATCGTAGTGCACAGCAATGAGTACCTTGAGCTCGAAGACGTCCAGCAGCGCTCCGAACGAGATGATCGACTTGCTGGCGCGGTCGCTATACAGAGGACAAATGCAAACAACGAGCACTAAAATGTCAGTCGCGTGTTATTGAGATGGAACCACGAGTCGTCGTTATCTCCTCCTCCAGTCATGGATGAGCACGCACTTGATCTTCTGTCGCTGAGCTTCATTCTGCAGCATGTGGCCCCACACGTAGAAACAGCCCTGGTAGAAACCCACTTCACTCCCGATCTCCGCGCCTTTCATGACCCTGTAATTGTACATACACACAGCAAGCGTCCACGTCAGTTGGGCATTGTTGGTGTCATCCACCACAGAAGCCATCATCATGCAAAATGTTGCTGCCAGTCAGCGCGCTCTGCATGATCGTAACGCAACGCAGCGCAACGCACCCAAGCTCACGTCCCTCTTCCACGCCCAGCTCGCGGCCTTTCTCCATACCGAGCTCCTCGCCCTCGATGAGCAGCTGCTCCTCCCAGTTGGAGATCTCGTCGAACGCGTCGCTGATGTCCATGGTGTCCATTGCTGCTGCCGGCTCAGCTTAGCTTTCAAAATGGCTTTTTGATGGGGTTGCGTAAATTGGAACACCTATCAGTTACAGTCAATCATAGACAGGTTCTTAACATGCGTGTCAACATGCGCACATTCGTGAATGAATGCAGCACGACGGCCTATCGAATGGATAGATGAGATAGAGAAACACTACGTCGATAACGTTTATGTATTGCACATGTCGATCAAATCAGTCAATCGTCAATGGGCTACCTGCTACAACTAGGCCAGGCTAGACTTGGACGAGCCGTAGCTGCTGCCAGTAAAACTGCTCTTCGGGTGCGTGATGAGCGTCGTGTACTCGTCGATCTCCGGAAGCGAGTCGTGCGCCACGAACGCCATCGCTTCCTCCGACACGCGGCCCTGGTGGAACGAGAACGACTCCTTCACGGACTCATGCTTGACGTACGCACCAGGAGCAGCAGTAGAGGCAGCGAGATTGGTTTTGTTTCTTGATCCTGCACTCGCACTGCTGGTGAACGCGGTCTTCCACGAGTCCACCGAGTGCGCGCCTTGGAAGCGCGAGAGCGACGCGCCGCCCGAGATAAAGTAGTACTGACTTCGGATCAGCACCGTGAGCTCCTCCTCGATCTGCAGTAGACGTGCCTCCAGATCGATGTCGTTCGCATCCAAGCCAAACGGACACTCGATCTCCATCGCGACCTGGTCCGCCGTGAAGAGGAACATGCCCCAGCCAAAGACCCAGAGTGGCGTGTAGTATCCTGAGCGCGGTACGATCACGACCGTGTAGAGCATCATGTAGGCGATGATCAAAAAGTGGAGGTACTGGAAGTAGTTGAAAGGGATCGGTACGTTTGCGATGTTGAAGACCGCCGTGTAAAGCGTCGGGAGTTGCGCGATCTTGAGCTGCACATTGTTGGCGTTCACGGGACTGAGGTGGCCGCGCTGCGCCGCGACCTCGACAAGGCGCTTCATCCAGAGCTCGACGATCGTTGCGCGCAGTTTGTGCGGCGTCTTCTGCACGACCGCCTGGTACGACTCCTTGTTCGACACGTCCTTGGAAATTTCTGTGCCACACGCGTACATCTCATCGAACTCGCTCTCAGTCAGGATGCCCGAGTCGCGCATGGTCTCGATGCCGTCGCGGCCGCGGAAGTCGTGGAACACGATCGCGATGTACAGGAACACAAGTCGGCGCAGCTCCGTGAAGAACGTGCACTTTTCCATGATATCACGCGGGATAGGCGTCGAGCGGCTCTCACGGCGCTGAGGCTGCTGTTGATTACCATCACCCGACTCGACTGGTGGTTCCGTACTTGTGGCTTGAGGGGCAGCCGGGATTGTCGTGCTCACGTAGGCGCATCCTGAGGCGACGATCGCGCGTGCCGTCTCGGCCAAGGAGCCGATGGCCAGCACGCCGCTGCGCCACTGCTGGAAGGCTGAGTTCATGCGGAAGGAGACCGTGAGCCCGAGGAACGTGTTGAAGACCGTGAGCGTGTCGACAAACGCCGTGCTCTCTCGCGTGGGCACGACGAACGGGTGGAGGTCGTTCGCGACGGCCACGCAGAGTGCGAAGATCGCCATGAAGAACGCGCGCACGGGCGCGGGGCCGTTGAGCGCCGAGCCGTGCCAGCGGAGGATCACGTCGCGCATGGCGTCCGTGTTGTAGTAGATCATCGTGGCTAATTCCAAGTGGTGAGCGTGGTGGTGATGGCTCGAGCGGAGAGATCTTGGACTGAATGAGCCAGTGTTGGTGGAAGAGTGTCATGAAGGGAGAGAGTGCACTGGTAGCCAGCTGAAACTGCTTGTTGTTGAGCCTTTGAGTGCCTTTTGGTACCAAAACTGCAACTTTTGGTGTCGGATGTTGGGAGTTTTTGGTACCAATATGGTTGTTTGAAAGGCTGCTGCTCAGCTGCCCTCATGTGTGATACCCTGCCAGCTGTTGCTGTCGCACCCCTCTCGCTCTTTCGTATCGATGGAGGTGGTGTCACGGCTCCTTCCATTCATGTGCGGCGCCTATGAGAGTATGTGCGGGTCATGGAGTGGTATAATGTGCAAATGGTTCGGCGAGCCCATTCAAAGACAGACGAGGATGCGATGAACTGTCCGCCGCTGAAGCCATTCCATCACTCGCTCATCCAGCTCCGCAACTTCTTTCGCGTCGTTTCAAGGTGAATCCTATTGAACAGCATGCACGCAGGTATCATTCTGTAAGATAGTATCGCACAAATCGCACTTCAGCGAAGTCAACCTTCAACTCACGCGCCATTTTGCTTGCAGCCATTTTTTCATTCTTGGTGACGAGTATCAGCAGCAAGATGCTGCAGCGCGCGCTCGTGAAGGAGGGCGTGAGCGAGGAGAAGCAGCAGCTCTTCCGTGCGGCGGGCGTGAGGCACTACCGACAGCTGGCGCTGCGCTCGACATGGGACGTCGCGCACGCCGTTGACCTCTCGGTCCACGAGGTGGAGGTGCGTCCATACTTGTAAGCCGCGTGGAAATGAAAATGCCTCCAGTTGTATGAAGAGCTTGATAATGGTAATCTCACACATTAGCCTGAGTGGATTATTATGTGGCTTACTTCTTGTGGTTGCAGCATCTGGTGGAGAAGCTGTCCGTACGACTAGCGCCGCAGAGCCGAACGGTACGTTTGCCCTCTTTGTGCATGTGGGTATGGTCCTTGCCTTCGCTATACTGCACGTGCGTGAGCGTAATTCGCTAATAGCCAGTCTATCGTGGTGTATCGGTTCGGTCCTCGTGTAGGCGTTTGATATGTTTTTAGAGAGCGTAAACCATCCCGTGTTCCTTCGTACTGGATTGCCCGCGATCGACCAAGCGCTTTGCGGAGGAATTAAGCATGGAGGCATTACGGAGGTACGTCATGCCCTATTAGTTCATTTGGAGTCTCTATCAGCACCGTTTTAAGAGTCGGGCATCGAATCAACCTATTCTCTGATGCTCTCTCTCCAGTTTGCTGGTATCGCTGGAATCGGCAAGAGCCAGCTCGCGATGACGCTCAGCGTGCTGTGTGCGCTGGAGAACCAGGATGCGAGCGTGCTATACTTTGATACCGAGCAGAACTTCAGTGCCAAACGGTGTGTTGACAACGCAAGTCGATTACACTTACCTTTTCGATGAGTATTTTGGTGGACTAACTGCATTGTGTGTTTTCAGACTGTTTCAGATTGCTGCAGCGCGTGTGCGACTTCGGAATGTGCATCAGGATGCAGACATCAACGCGATAACCGAAGGCATTGTGAAACGTGTTCGCATTGTCAAAGTGAATGCGCTAGGGGTTTTCATCACCAAGTATGTGCTGGTGTTTATCTATCCATGCGGAATTTGGACACATCGGCTAAGCTTTCTGCTGCCGTTGTTTGCAAATTGCAGACTGAAGGAACTGGAAGCGAACATGCACTCGATGAACGTAAAGCTCGTCGTGATCGACTCGGTCGCCAGCTTATTCTTGAAAGTGAGGAGGGATAGAAGTAGGAGTCTTGTGTGCGTGTGCTGTATTCCAAAGTACTCACTCCCGTGCTGTGTGTGTTGCAGTCCAACGACCAAACGCAAGCGCAGCGCCAGCATCAAATGCTCAAGTTGACAAGAGATCTCAAGTAAGACCAACGTGAAGCCCTTGCGTGACCTATGGGTTGTTTCTGACAAAATTTGCATGGATTTGGTTTCTGGTAGGTTGCTTGCGGACACCTATCAAGCATTTGTTGTCGTCACGAACCGTGCAACCATTGCTGGGAGTGGCGTTGGGCTGTACACAAAGCCACAGCTTGGAGAGACCTGGTTGCACTGTGTCACCACCAGGGTGAGTGTGATCTTTTGGTCTTGATTGTGTTCAGGTTGTCCAAATGACATTGTGGTCGGTCTAATGTGTTTGCTCGTGGCAGCTTGTGATGGAGAGGTGTCCGAAGCATCGAGTCATCTCAATCGTCAAGTGCCCCGTTGCTGGCTACGTGGTGCAACCATTCATCATCGATGTACGCTAAACTGTAGCTCTTGTACGCTGTGTTGTGTGGGTATGAAACACTGACCGTGTGCGTTGTTCATCACACAGGAATCTGGTGTCCAGGCTTCAGTGAAGGAGCAAGTCACCGACTTTGATCAAGAGAGTTTTGACCTGCACGATGATCTTCTGAGTGACATGGCGCTCCCAATGGTCGAGCCGTCGTGCACGCTTCGATCGACGCAGAAAAGCTCTGCAGACAACGATGAAGACGATGAAGAAGGCATTGAGAGCCAGCAGAGCAGCCAGAACGACGTGTTCGACCTCGTCTCAGACTCAAATGATGAAGAGGATGAGACGTCAATCGGAAATCTCCTGGAAGATCGATAGATAGCAAGTGGTTGGCAAGTACCAAGTGAGTGACTGAGCAACGCGCGCGATCAAATATTGGGAAGCTTTAGAGTGTTGTTGTTATTCATGCGAATGCCACAAGACTACTAACTTACGCCTTGAGGGCGAAACGACGCTTTGGGAAGTACGCCTCCTTCTTCTGCTGCTTGAGGGTCTTCAGGCTCTTCTCGTGGGTCGAGAGCTGGCGACGGATGGCGCGGGTCTTCTTGCGGCGAAGGTCAAGAGGCACGTGCTTCTTCGAGCCGAGGGCGGCACGGAGCTTAGCCTTCTGGGTCTGGTTGTACACAGTCAAGGTACGCGCGATGGCCTTGCGGACAACGCTGATCTTGGCGAGCTTGGAGGCGGCACCACCAATGACCTTGGCAACACGAAGCTGCGCAAGCTCCTGCTGGTAGTCATCCAGCTGGCGGAGAAGCTCCGTCTTGGTCTGAGTGCGAAGTTCGTGGGCCTTAAGTTGTTGAACTGCAAAGAGTAAAAAGACGCAGCGACAAGCAGAGAGAGATTCGTTAGCCAACGGTGCTCAACAACAGTGCGTAGATCGATCAGTGGCGTTCGGGGTGGGCAATGACTGTCTAGGGACTGTAGCAGGAAGCAGGCAGCTCAGGCGCAGATATTCTCCTGGGATCGCAGCACGCTACGCGTTTCTCCAACACTCAACACCAACAGTGCCAGTGGACTCGCTAGCAGTGATTCACGGCACTTGACAACGGTCCTAAAGTCGATCCGGGCTTGCAGTTGCCGTCTCGATCACCGATCACTGTCATTCGCTAAATGCGCGCCAGTCACCATAATACGCGAATCAGGAGCGATTGGCTGCGATGCAACCAGTCTGCGCATCTCCATCCAGGAACTCGTCCTCGTCCACGCGAATACGCGTGCATCGCTGCCACCGGACCAAGCGAGATCGTCTGCCGATGCTGCTGCTGCTGCTGCTGCACTACCGCCATCGGTTAAAAGCGGGATCCTGTACTCGCCAGCCGCCCTTTCCTGCATATCTGCGTGCGCGCGCTCCACTCCTGTTCACGCCCATTCGCCTCCAGAAGCCATTGCCCCCGTCGCGCCACGCATCCATTCGACCAGGAGTCGCTTACCCATGATTCTCTTGGCGTTGGTTAGCTTCTAACTTCCCGTTTGGTAATTCGCGGCGCGAAATGCGGTCGAAAAGACTGGTTGGCTGGTGACAACGCCCTCGCGCGCTCGCGCAACCTTCGGCGCACTTTATCCCTTCCCCGCTGGCCACGAAAGCTTCAGCTGTCTGTGCGAGCGCTTAAATTGTTGGCCGGCAGAGTCAAGCCTTTTGATGTCAAATCAGCTCAAGCCCCTTGCCAAAACGATTAAGCGGGCTTGAAAAAGCGCGCTCCTGACCAATCGATTTGGATTCGAGCGTCAGGAAAGCGTCACATTCATGCAACCTTCACTTGATGTGCACGACCTTTTGAGAGAGTTACATTTTACGGTTACTGGTTACGACCAGGCGCGCACTTATCCAGAATCATTTTCTCTCTTTAAGTTTGCGTTAGTGCCTGTCTTTTTTATCCGTACTTTAGCTACTAAGTTCGTTAAGTGCGTGTTTGCTGGCGTGTTTTGTCTGCTATTTCGTTTTTTGTGTTTAAAAAATCAATACTTTAATCAAGTGAACAGGGTTTACGACGATCCGTCTCGCGGTTATCAGAGCGTTCCTACGAGAGCAGCTACAACTCTGCTGCGGCTTCAGCACTTGCCTCTGCACTGCAGCAAGCATGCCACCCGCCACGATTTCTACCGCAGGTACAGCCGCTCAACTAAGTGGCGCGTACAGCGTGTTCGTGCAGGATGAGACCGCCGTGTTCGCTCCTCTCGTAGCTGCTGGCGTCAAGAAGCACCATGAAGAACAGCTCCGAGCGAACAGCGCGAGCATCATCACTACTTCTTATACCGCCTCTCCTGCTGCCGACATCGAAAGCGTTGCATCTACGGGGGTTGTAGATGCCAAAGATCCTGTTATCGACCGCGTGTACGAATACGGGAGCCACTTCAAGCTCGACGAACCGTTCACGATCCGTCTGCATAAAGGCGAGACCGTGCTCCTACCGCTCGAGCCGATCCACGACCTGCTCTTCCCTTTGACAGTAGAATCCTCAGCAGGTCCCACAGACAACACCACACAGGAAAACGAGCAAGCAGCCTCGCCATTCGCAATCGGCCTGGAGCTGAGCAACTGCCAGGGTCGCCTGCAGTCGTTCATCCTCCGCGATCACAATCCCGCGAGCCGCTTCTCGACTGCGAACTACCAGTGCGTGACGATCTCCCACGCTAGCAAAGCCCAGCAGCAGCATGTGAACCTGTGTCCGCACTATGACCCACGATTCCCCGTCGCACTATATGAAAATCCCTTGCATATCAAAGGATTCCTGCTGCGCGCGGACATCGACGAGCCAGTCGAATCCATTGTGCTCCTGCGCTCGACCAAGTCCTCTGGTGGCTTTGAGAAGGCATTCGTGGTGCCCGACCCCGATGACGACGACAAGCCAACTCACCCCCCGTTCAGCGTCTCGTTTTCCTATGAATCCACGACGCTGGGCTTTGAGTCCCCGTCGATCTGGGACCATTCCAACGATACGACCAACGAGAGTCTACTCTCAAGTGAGCTGCAAGCCTGTGAAGCCTGTGAGTACTTTCTGTACGCCGAAAAGATCGCACCCAACCAGAGCGTCCACACTGTAGCTGCTGATAGCTTTGTGAAGACCTCCTCGGCTCAATTGGCGCTTCCCTACTGCATCCGCCAGCGGTCCAGCATCCAGTACCAACTCCCAAAGTCCATTGGGTCAACTTCCTCAAGTTCCTCGGATGAAAAGACCCATCATACCGTGAAGCTCGATGACCTGTTCGCTGACCATTTCCGATCCAACGGCGAGTACCGATTCGTGCTCATGGCCTCGCTGCCGAGTTCGTCGAACCACCAGCACCCGGCGATGCTCGCGTATGCGCCGCAGCAGCTCTTCGTCAAAGGTGAGCTCTCTTCTATTGTGCTGTCCATGAATCATCTATTGCCATTGTGCAATCATCACTGTCGTCTAACAAATGCATCTGTATGTGTGCTCCCTGTTTACAGTCCCGCCATTCTACCAGTGTAAGTCTCTTGGCTATAGTTGACATCCTCTCTTTTAACTTAATCACGACTCACTCACTCTTGTGTTGATTGCTTCGTATCCGTGCACCCATCAGCCCATTTCTTCATCGCGTTCGTCGTGGTGGCGCTGTTCGCGGTCGCGGCGATCCTTCACGTGCAGTACCAGCCACATCGCCCCTTCTTCTCGAGAAAGACGAAACCATCAGCGTCTGACGCAGAGGACGAGGCCGAGTTCGTGAGTCTTCTGGCGCGCTCCGCATCTGCAGTCACCACCTCTCCTCGTGGAGAAGACGTGATGGACGCACTAGAAGAAGGGCTCCTCGCTGGCGAACACGACGCCGACAACGACTCTGGTGATGATCTCGACACCAACGGTGGCGTCCGCACCCACAGCTCGCTGCTTGACGCCATCAAACGCACGAAAGAGCAGCAGCCAGCGGCCGTGGAGCTCAACGGGTACCATGAGATCAACTAGGTAACCTCACCCATGCAGTCAGTTGTACGTATGCATGTCGTTTAAGCCTTGGCGGCGTCCTCAGCGGCCGCGCGCTGCTGCTCGGCATTGAACACGAGCAGCTGGAGCGTCTCCTCCTTCAACTTGAGCAGCTGCAGTAGTTTGTCTTTCGCGCCCTTCATGTCTTCCCCTTCGTGTTCTTCTTCAGATCCCAGTTCCGGGCTCTTGAGCTCACCGACGATGTAAAGTTGCAAGTCGTTTGCCAAACTGAAGAACGTCTTGGCATGCGACTCGTAGCCGTCATTCTCGTACAGATCCATCCACATCCAGAGCTTGAGCAGGAGCCAACAGTCCAGCGTCGAGTGCGGTGGAGTCATGCACGCGTTGAGGAATTTGTTTGCTTTCTTGCCGCCAAAGTGCTCATGTGGGAGCACTGAGTCGTACCAGAAGCGTGCACACGCCAGCGCATTCACCTGGTCGTCCTCGCCAAAGCCGTCCTTGTTAGCATCAACGGGCTTAGCATTAGCTTTTTTCTTCAGGTTCTGGTTGACTGGTAAGTTGGTCAACGCATTGCGCCTCACTGCAAGCCTGGGCTTGTTCTTGGGCTGGAACGGGTGCAGCAGATCCAGCAGCTTGCTCTTGGCCAGCGCCACACGAGCCTCTACCTCCTGGCGCTGCTCAATCTCCATGCGCTCAATCAACTCCATAGCGCTGGGTATGTCGAATGTCTTCTTGTTGAGCACGACGTTCCAGAACTCCTCCTTCTTCTCGTGCTTGTTGTATTCCACCACCCAGGCGTACTGGACAACATCGTGGAACTCAATCGTCTGCAGGTACAGCAGCTTGGCTCTTCTTGCGGCCGTGTCGACCACCCGTGAGAGCTTGGCGTGGAAATCGCGGGCCGCATCCACAAATGCCCTTGTTGGTGGCTCGTACGGTTGGCGCAGGAACTGGTCTTCGTCGTGAGGTACGATTTGCTCCCAGCTGACGACCACGGACCGGTTCGCCTGCGGAACGAACACGAGCACGAAGCCCGTGTGCAGCAGGTTCTGCGTCGACAGGATCGACCCAATGGCGCCCCTCCACTCACCCTTCATCGTGATCTTGACGCGAACTCCATAGATGCACCAGGAATTTGTGGCCTTGAGCACTTGGGCTTTCTTCTGCTTGGTCCACTTCTTCTTCCTGATAGTGAGTGAGCCATTCGCCAAGTCACTGTCTTCACCACTACCAGAGACGATACGCCTGTGCAGGAACAGCGTGCGCTTAATCTTTTCGATACGCTGGCGCCTCGCGACGATTTCCTGCTTCGTGTCGCTCTTGAGCGCCGGGGAGAGCCCAAAGACGTGCTTGACCTTGTACAAGATGGACGCACGCAGCTTCTCATCCTTGAGTCGCTGAGCTTTCGCCGCCTGGGTCTGGCGAACCAATTTCATGTACTTTCTTCCATGCTGCCGAGCCACAAAGGACCGAACAAGCGCCTGGATGACCGTCGCGCTCTCATTGCGCAGCTTGTCTTCCAATTCGCGCATCTTGCGCTCTTCCTCACGGAGCTTCCAGCGTTTCTCTATCTCCTTCTGGGCGTTTACCTCGCGGTTTTGCTCGGCGAGTTGCTTGAGAACAGAGAAGTAGCTCAGACGGTGGCACTGGTGGTGCTGTCGCTGACCTTTGGCGTGGAACACGCTCAGACACCTTTTGCAGAACACATCCTGGCAGGACTCGCACTTCCACTGCGCCACGCGCAACGAGCACTCGATGCACATGACCACGAGCGCCTGGAAACGGTGGGTCTCGAGCGGCTTGGACGGTACAATAGGCAGCAGCTGTTCGGTGTCGGTCTTCTTCTTGAAGCGATTAGTTGGTTCAGCGGCAGCCTTGTGAACGTGTGGGAAGCAGGCGTCGCAGAAGGGTACGTGGCCGTTGCCACAGTGGAGACATTCGCGCGTGGCCGTCTCAGTTACACAGTGAGAACACAACGGGATATGGCGCTGCTCATGGCTCTGGAACGCCTGGCGCTTGTCGTGGTCGCGCGCAAAGCAGATCGCGCACATGGCGTCCTCGCACTCGACGCAGTACAGCTGCGCGGCCACTTTGCCAGTGACGCTGCTATCTTCATGGCGCTCGCAGAACGCGTGGAACTCTTCGCCTGGGAACGGCAGCGGGATCACCTTTTTACATACCACACCCTTGAGGAAGATCGGCCTTCTTGTCACCACTTTACCTGTCGTCACGTGCTTGAAGCTCGCAGAGCGACCGCGATAGTCCACAAACTCGATGAACATGTTGGCGAGCGTGATCTTCATCTGATAGCGGAATCTGTAGCGTCTGTAGCAGATCTGGATGTTGTTAGCGCACTGTACGAAGCGCTTGCGCTCGAGCCGCTCGTGGTGGATGACCAAGAAATGATCGTGCAGCTTGCGCGACGCGTTGCGAGTCGCAAACCTGCGTAACACGCCAATAGCCCATAGAAGGCGCTGTGTGCACTGTTCGTCGAGCATCTTGCAATATTTCCCGCTCTGCAGCGTCGACGGCAGCACGAACTGGTTCATGAACTTGAGGTAGCGACTCTGGTCCGCTGCGATGGTCTCTGACGTGACCGCGAGCGCCTTTGGATCGCTCTTGGCAGCCTTCTCAGCGGCAGCAGCTGTCCCGGGCGCGAACTTCTCCTGCCAGACCATGCACATGGCCTTCGTGAAGCGCGCGAAAGAGATCGTGCGCGCCTTGGGCTCCTTCATTTTGGTAAAGATCAGGTCAACAGTCTGTGTGGGAAAGCTCGTCTTGTTGATGAACGAGTGCGGCAAAGCTTTCAAAAAGCGCGCAAACCTGGAATTGTCGATCTCAACGGCGCCATTGCCTCCTGAGGCGTTACGGAACACTTCCTGCCACACGCCATCGTATCCCCTGCGCTTCCAAAGAGCCTTGGCGCGGTCCACACGAAAGAGCGACCTGTCTACACGCTTCACCTCGTCATTCTCATGCTCCTCACCACCACCACTGTCTCCTTCAGCCTTACCCAGTACTTTGTTAATGAAACTCTGCAGTAAGAGCTCGTCCTTGACACGCCGCCGCGTGGCCTCGATTAGCACTTTACCCATCGCCTGCTCCTCAGCCAGGAATTGCTGTCTGTGGACCATATTCCGCAGCCAGTGCTTGCCAAGGAACACGCGAACACGCTTCTGGATCATCACTGCAGCTCGGTTACGCTGGCGCTGGAACTCAATGCTGCGTCGCTGTCGCCACTGGATCTGCATCTTCTGGATCGCCAGCAGCGCCTTTTGCATGCGCATGAGCTCACGACGCGTGCGGAAGCCCCGCCAGGAGCTCTGAATGCGCGCTGCGCCCCTGTTTACCATGCGATCCCAGGCACAAGCGCGTCCCTGGATGCCTCGCACGCGCTTCTGAATACAAGTCGCTGCATTCTTGCGCTTTCTGTTAACTGCGCGGCGCTGCATCTCAAGCTCGCGGGCTTTCTCATGACGCAGTCGCTGGCGGATCTTGATGCCTCGCCAGCGAGCCTGGAGCCTCATCACCGCCTGGACCTCTTGAGCACTCGGCCCACCGATAACATTCGTTGCAGAATGCTCGCCAGGGATGGCCTTGTCCTTGATGCTCACGAGCTGGTTCCACGCCTTCTTGGCCTGCCGCGGGACAATCACAGCCTTTTTTTTGTTCTTCCTATGGCGCTCGGCAATCTCGTCACGCCACTTGCGACGTTGTGCGTCTCCTAAACCCTCGAGATACGCTCGGACTCGACGAGCCTGAGTGCACCGCCACGCTCTCTGTATCAATAGCACGGCATTGTGTACTTCCAGCAAGTGCTTTATGATGAACTTGCGAGCTTTGCGACCGCGATACTGTGCCTGCACTTTGAGAATCTTGACCTTGTCGCGCTCGAACTGGGCTCGTCGTCTTCGTAATGACAGGATCCGTCGCTGCTGCCACTTGCGAAATGCATGCTGAATCAGGATTGCGGCGCCCTGGTGCCTGAGAATTCGCCTTCTTTCCTCTTTTAAGCGCTCCTTTGCCGCCATTTTCAGCTCAACACGGCCGATCTTGAGCAGCAAACGCCTTCTCCTGCGCGCCTGAGACCCTCGCGCGTGCTTTTGGATGCAGATCGCAGCGTCCGTGCGCTGTTTCTTGCGCAGGTGGATACGTAAAGCGAACCAAAACGCTTGCCGTTCGCGCCAGAACTTTTGGATCGTCTTCGCTGCTTTAGTTTGGATGACGACGCGATGGCGTTTCTTGCGATCCGCGTAGCCTCGGATTGCGTTCGTGATGACGCTTGCGCTCTTATTCTGCTTGGTCGCGAGCATGTGCACGAGTGCCTGCTGTCGCTTCTGGCACTCCAGCCTGATCCTTCGACGGAGTTGCAGCTCCTGAACGGCCAGCACCTGTCGCCACCAGCATTGGAGCCTCAGTACAGCCGCCGAGAGCTCTTGGGACTTGAGATCTACAACCACTTGCTGCCATTGCTGTATGGCCTGGATCACGAGGTTCGACTTCAAGCGCGAACTGACTCGGCAGAGCACTTCCGTGGCGCGCTGCTGAGCGGGTGACGCGAATTTGCCCTTTCCAAAGGCGTAGATGACTTCCAGAGGAAGAAATTGCCGGATCTCGGTGATAGTGTGCTCCATTTGGCTCTGCGCGACCTGCTCCAGTTCAATCGCACTCTCTTGCTCGTGGAGCAAGTGTTGGTAGCTCTTGGTTGAGTGACTTCCTGGTTTTGCTCTAGAAGCTGGCGAGATCTGGGAAGACACTGGGATCTCTAGGTAGTTGACGTTGAAATCCTCCATCGCCATGTGGATCTTCTCGTCGCGAGTGCCATTCTTGCTCGGAGACTTGAGCTTTACTTGTAACTTCTGTTCCCCAGATGAGACTGCCGACTTGAGCGACCTGGGATTAGTACTGAGCTTCCCAAGCGCCACCTTTCGTTTAGACTCTCTCAAAGGGTGAGAGCTGGTCTGCCGCTTCTGCTGGAGCTGCTGTTTCCTTAGGATCTGGTAGAAATTGTGCGAGTGGCGCTTGTTATCAGCAAAGTCCTCCATCTCTTGGATCTCCTGCAAGTCTTCGGCATTTGGTGGCGGCAGGCGAGCGAGTCCCTGGCGCGTCCGTGGCGACATTGTCTTCAGGAGGGGGAGCAGAACGGGCTTCGGTTGGATTGGATTGCTGAGCTGCTGGTTCAAAGTCCAGTCGTCGTTCGAATCCAGCTCCGCCAAGTTGCATGACGGCACCTCACCTGCTAATCGAGCCACGCTGTCTGTAATAGATTTCTCGAGCTCACCATTACCATCATCTTCTACCTCCAGCTTCGCAGCCACACCGCCTCCAGTCTCTCCAGTAGCTTCCTCCAGAATCGCTCGCACCAAATCAGGCTGGTTGAGGTACTCGGAGAGCGACAAAGTGGGTCTCTGTTGCCTCAACTGGTCAGGATAGACATTGGGTAGTATCACCATACTGGCATCTTCCTCGCGCGAAGACGGACGAGCGTTGGTGTCGGTTGCAGGAGGGCGTTTCCGCACCACATGTGCCTCTTTTATTTGGAACTGCTGCTGCTGCTGTTGAATGCGCTGCGTCGTGCTGTTGTTGCCCAGCACAGCAGTCGACTTCGCCAACACCTGCTTCCATTTCTTTGGCTCGAACGCCATGCAGCCGCCCAGGTCCGCAGCCAACTGCACAAAGTCATTCGGTGCATTCTGCTGGGCCTTCATTGTTGTTGAAGCGCCGCTACGGGGCTCTCGCATGTTCGTTGAACGAGCTGTTGCCTTCATGTCTGTGCCTACAATCTACGTACCTGATACATCTACGACGAGAGGTGTGAGCGCGCTGGCTGCATTGCTCTGCGTCATGGTTTGCTGTGAGCCCGAGAAGTCTTCAGTGGATACGACCCTGCAGTCCCGCGCTTCCTCAAATAAACTGACCTCACAAGGCAGTTTCTCGGTATAGCGTCTACTGACAGGAAGTTCTCTTCTCCACACGCACATACAAAGATCTGTGACTCAATTCGTCAATCACACGGCAACGACCGTGTACCTCGGATAGATCTCCTGTGCGCCTGGGAAGAGCGCACTCGACGGCACGACCTCGAGCCGCTGCCGGTCGCTCTCCCATAGTAACGAGATAAATCCGAAGACCTTTCGCACCGATGGGCTTCGGTACTCGATCGTGATTGTGTACAGTCTTCCACCGACCAAGTTCACTTGCCCAGTCACCTTACTCGTCCCAGCAGGTAGCGGTGTATTCAGCGCATCGATCACGGGGACCTGGTCGATGTACACGGCCCCAAACGGTCTCACCTCTAGGTGGAGCGTGTAAATCTCCGTGTACTTTGGCTTCAGAAAGCCCTTCCACTGGATGCGCGGGTAGTTGTGCATCGTCTCATTCGCCTGCCAGTCGAAGTTCACATTCACATCGATCGCCTGGGCTGCGGCCACTGATGCAGAGCTAAACCGAGTGGTCGTAAAGTAACTTCCGAGCAGGCCGTGGTCGTGAGACGCGAGCATCGTTTGGATCTCGTACGAACCGGGCCGACTCACTTGGTACGCAACGACGTAGTTAGCGGTTGAGAGATCCGTAATGGTGGTCGGGTAAACGATCTGAGGTCCCCGCAGAACCACGACGAGGTCATCGCCACCGATTTCCATCGAGTTGCTGTAGAAATCGCGGAGTGAGACGCTGTAGGTGACCTGTTGGTTCACTGAGATTTGTGGCCCGAGCCCTGTGCCACCCGTGATTGTCGACGTGAGTGCAGACGCGGTATTCGGGAATACGCGCAATGCTGGGCTCTTGGAGGTGGACGTGACTCCACCATCGCAGCTCAGCATGACTTGATAGAGACCCGTGCGTGTCGCAGTGTACGTAGCCCTGACCGTCCCATCTGGAGACCTCGACAGAGTTGCTTCGACTATAATGGTCGAGGTGCCAGTACCAGTACGAAGCTGGACGCGGGGCAACAAGGTCTTGTACCCTGTTGCCACCTTCAGGTTACTGTCAATCGGGTTAGAGTTCAGATCGCGCAGCTGTATAGTGAACGACGTCTCGATCCCCGCCGTCGCCTGGAAGAACCCGGTGCCGGTAATCGTCGAAGTTGTTGACAGTGCCGCGTTTGGCTCGACGATGAAAGTGAACGGACTCTGGCGGATGTAGTACGGACGCAGGAACAATGCTGCGGCCTCTCTGTCCAGCATCTTATCGCCAGTTATACTTGGGCTCGTGGCAGCGACGACCATGGAGAACGTACCGCTCTGTATCGGCGAGAATGATATGTCGTAGACTGCGTTAGTGAGGTCGACAATGTTGATAGGTGACGGGTTCACAACATTGGAGAGCTGCGGGAAGAGAACACGGACAACATCGCCACCTGTGAGCCTCTTGTTGGCAAATTGGTCTCTCGCGATGACCTGGAAGTGAAACGTGACTCCTGCAGTGGCTCGGATCGTAGGTGACGACGACGCGCTGGTCTCACCTGCTATGACAATGGAGTTGGGACTAAACTCGGCCGTGAACGACGGTGGATCAGCAATTGCGGGAAAGATCTCGAGACTCGGAACGTTGTTGACAATCCGCCAGGACGTGAATAGGCGACTTGTAGGCACAACCTCGCGCTTCTGAGAGAGACTTTGCCAGGACAGTCGGATTTTCCCATTCGGAATGTTTTTGGGCTTGCTGAAATTGAGCTCAATGGGCACAAACTGGTTCGCGACCAGGTGCACTTGGGTTTGTTGCCCTGACTTTGTGATGTTCGCCTCAGGCCATAGATCAGACAGCAGAGGAACGCCGTTGATGGAGAGGCTCGCGCCGCCGAGCACCTCAACGTCGAACGAGTACATCTCGCTGTACGCTGACAGCAAGAAGCCGTTCCAGCGTATACTGAACGTCTCCATCGCGTCTGTCTGTGTCGGTGGCGTCACGTTGAAGTCTAGATCGATCACTGGGTCTTGACGCTTAAGGATCGAAGTGCCTGTGAGGTCGGGTGTGGGGAAGTAGGTCCCATTCAGCCCTCCAGTGAGTAGTATCTTCGGTTCGAACGGGTAAACGCCAGCCTGCAATGGCCGCAGCAATAGCGAGTAGCTCCCGTCGCCAGCGTCACTTATCGGATTCGTCTGGAAGCCGCGGACCTGGTCGTCCAGCTGGAACGAGTACCCGCCGCTCTCCAACACGTTTCCAAACGTGTCTCTCGTTGTCAAACGCGTCGTAATGATTGCTCCGGCGAGATACGTGACAGGCACAGTCGCGATGGCCACAGGGGAGATCAGGTCCAGCGACGTCGTGACTGGCGAGGCCGCAGCTGGATACGTGTAGATCGTAAATGGACTCACGACCACGTCGACACCGTTGACTTGCACTTGGATGGTGTATGTGCCTTTGATTGACAACGTGTAATTCACAAGGAACTTGTTGTCACCGCTGAACGTCACCGAGAGACCAGTGGACGCCGCGGGTACCATCGTAGCTGTCGCTGGTGCGGGGCCTCTGAACACCACACGGATCGTTTCTTGACCGGCGTTCTTCTTCTCATTGTTGAACGCGTCGCGAACAAACACTGTAAAGCTCGTACGGACACCTGCTATTGTGGATACAAGTCCCACACCTTGCGCAAGACTGAGTGAGCCGAGCGCTGGCCCCGCGACCACATTGAGTGCGAACGGACTGCCCGAAATGGGCAGTGACACACCGCTGTGCATAAGAATGACGTGCAACTTGGATGCGCCCACGTATTTCGCAGTGTATACGCACGCGTATAATCCTGTGAGTAGATCACTGCACGAGCCAGCGACGTTGCCTTTGGTCGGGTGCTCGACCGTCACTTGAAAACTGGCGCCGCCCTGCTTCACGTCGTTCTTTTGGAGGTCGCGCGTGGTTACTTGGAGCGAAGCTTGGACATTTGTCAAGGCTGAGCTAAGCCCAGTACCAGCAGCAGAGCTCGTCGTCCCAAAGGGAACATTGGGCACAACGCTGACCAGGTACGGACTATTGTTGACGTCCACACCGCCGTTTATTAGCACGCGGACGTTATAGCTCCCAGCGACTCGAGGTGTGTACGTGAGCGTGTACGTCCCATCACCATTGTCAGCCACGGTACCTACTTCAATCGCCGATGGCTGGGACGTGTGGAAAGCTCGGACGGACAATGCTACTGAGCCAGCAGAGTATATCCTGTTGTTGTTGATATCACGGGCTTCCAATAACAGCGTCGTCGCGACGCCAGCAATTTGATTCGCCAATAATCCATTGCCCGACACGACAGATCTGGTTGGATGCATTGCCCCAGGCGTCACGGTCATCCGGAACGGACTCCCGTCGAGCTTCACAGAGTTGATCCAAACGTCAAGGTCGTAGATCCCACTGATAAGGGGCGTGAATGAGACAGTGAAGGCCCCTCGCTCCTGACTCCAGACGATCAGCGCGTCGTTCTGCTGACTACCAATACCACCAAGGCTCTGGTCGATAATGAGCGTCATCCTCGCTTCAAAGAGATCGACAGAGTCATCCTGAACGCGTCGAGGGTTCCCGTACATATCCATGGGGAAGATTTCCACGCTGTGTGTCTTTCCTGCGACGAAACTCAGCACACCCTGAATCGTACTTGTGTACACGTTTGCAGTGTTGGCTGGTGAGATCGTCACGTTCTGGAACGGGCTGCCGCGGATATGTTGCACAGAGAAGAGATTTGAGGCCGGGACGATTTCCTTCGCTAGGCTTGCACTGCTCCAGGAGAGACTCACTTCCGCATTGTCACTCATGTCCCGATAGTCGAGTACAATAGCGTAATACAGTAAACTGTCCAGTGTGATTGTCGCGCTCGCTTGGCCGGTTGTGAATGAGTTGTCCCACTTGTCGATGAGCAGGAAATCGTCAATCCACAGGCGAACCAGGTCGTCCACAGCGACATAGAACGTAACATCGCCAGAGCTCTTTGGCTTGACGCGGCCACTCCAGCGCACCGACACGTAGTCGCTAGCACCAGGAAAGAGCGGGCCGTTCCCCCACGTAAATCTCACCTGGTGGTCAATGCGCGTGATTGCTGGTGGCAGTCGACCGTTGTCTCCAAGCCACGCGTCGTCGTAATAGTCGCCACGAAGTCCACCGGGGTATAGGAGATAGACTGCGACACTGAAGTTCCCCGCGTGCTTGCACTGCCACGTGCATGTGTACGTGCTGTCGGCATTGTCGATGATCTTTCCTAGCTGTTTGGAGCGATGCACCTCCCAGGACGCATCATCATCACCTAGGTCATCTTCAATGTCCGCCATGTACGACTCCATGAGGAAGATATTGCCACCAGAACTCCCAGTCCCACCACCACTCGTTCCTGTCACTCCACCACTGCCCAGTACGCCCTGGATCAAGAACACGAGGTCTGAGCCTGCTCGACTACCTTTCTTGAGCGTGTTGTCGACATCAACCACGTACGATAGGCCGGCATCTATGAATGCCGCGTCGTCATCCAGGATTGTCACGAGCGCTTGGCGCTGGTTGCCCAAACTCGCATGCGTTTCGAACTCCGGGTTCCTGAGCGTCACGCGGAACGTCTCATCCTGCTCCACGACGTGGTCGTCGTGGATCGTGAGCTGGAATGCGAGCTCTACGACACCTTCGTCGAAGACGAGCAGCTGCGAACTCGTGTAGAACGACGTGGGGGACACGTCGCTTGGTGAGGCAGTGATGTACTGGACGTCGTAGGCCACCGCGATGCTGCCCATTCCACCTCCACTGCGCTGCACAGTGAGGGTGATGCTCTGAGCCGACTCTGCGATCGCGTAGATCGGTGACCCGAACGAGAACACGCCTGTGTGGCCACAAACGCGGTGGCTGACAGCGAACGGCTTGCATGACCACGAAGCGTCTCCACTCAGTCCCTGAGAGCACGTCTTGCTAGATTCGTTCAGAAATGTGGCGCTCCCCGTCGGCGTTAGGAAAAATGCCTCGGCCTCGTCAAACACGCGCGGGTGCTGACTGCCGTACGAAAACTTGAATGAGAATTCGCGCGTGAGCTCGTCGAAGAGGAGTGGGGCATCCAGTGCGCGCGCCCCACTGCGCCGCACAGAGTTGAGCAGTGGGTCGGCGCACTCGAGACAGGATTGCGCATCGCAGACGAGGCACCGTGGGTCGTACTTCTTGCAGGATACTAGGAGAATCAGGAGCCACCGACAATATTAGGGTCCCTGGTTTGCATATCATAATGATAATAGATGAGGGCTACTCATACGCACCGCAGGTCTGCGTCGCTGGGTTAACGAAGAAGCCCTCAACGCAGCTGAGACACGCTGAACTCGTGCAACTCGTGCAGAGCGCGTCGAACTGGCAGAACACCTGACTGCAGTCGTCGCCCTTGCGGCTCGTGGAGCATGTGCACTTGCCCGTCGCGTAATCACACGAGCCACTCTGTGAGCAGTCATTCGGGCAACTCTCTAAAAGACGTTAATCAGATGACAATCAGTACGAACAGGTCACATCGCGGTCCACTCACTTTTTGGGTAGCAGAGCTCGCCGCTCTTGAAGTACGACGGCTTGCACTGCGTGCAGTCGATGCCCGTGTACCCTTGATTACATACGCAGAGCCCGTTGCGCCGATCACAGTAGCCATAGTCACGGCCACGGCAGTAGTACTCTTCGTCGTTGATCGGACCGACCATCCCAGGGCAGTTCTCTATAGCGGACCCACTTATTAGACAACACGCTACACACGCAGTGAGTCCATGAGCACTACAGTATACTTACGTTTGAGGTCGGCGCTAAAGAATACGCGCGGCGTATCCGGCGAGAACGGCGCGCCCTCGTTCACGCGCTCCGGGTCCGGATTCGCTGGGTCGCCGAAATACCCCACTTGGCCGCGCACGTACGGCTCAAAGACGGCAACAGGTGCGCTCGCGAGCTCGTTACTGGAGCTCAGCACGCGGAATCCATGCGTGCGATGCCACAGTGCCATCCAGATTAACAGGCAGGCACGGAGCGCCGAGATGCAGCCATGCCTCGCCATGTCTCGTCGTGCTTTCCTTCTTGCCCGCGTGCAAATGCAGTCCACGAAAAGCCGCGGATCGGGCTCTCTAAATTTGTGGGTGTACCTCTTTACTTGCTATAAAGAGGAATTTTCAGCCAATCACGCATCGGAGTTGGATTGTGCCGCCATTTTTCATTTTGAAAGGAAGATGGCGCGAGATCAAGACGACGCTCATCGAGATCGAGTTGCGCGTGAGCGAGGCGACAGCGGAGCCCACAAGCGCCGCAGGAGTCGCAGCCTCAGCACAGGCGCAAGCAGCAGAACGAGTGGCAGACACAGGAGAAGCAGCAGTCGACGCCGTAGCCGCAGTCGCGATCACCGTGACTCCCGTTTAAGAACTGATGTGTACCACCGAAACGAACCCAGTCCATCACGAGCGAGACACCATTTCCAGCCCCCACCACCACCGCGTCCGCGTCATTGGTTCGCGAAAGATTACGACCCGACCCAAGTGGGAAGCATCGATGGTACCGACACGACACCGCATGACAAGGCGCTGGTGCGCGCGCTGAACGCGACGTTCGACGCATCACGAGACCCAAAGATCGCCGGTGATCCGTACAAGACGCTCTTTGTCGGGCGCCTTAACTACACGACCACCGAAGATACGATTTTTACATACTTTACGCAATTCGGGAAGATCGCAAGCGCGCGCATCGTGCGCGATGTGGTGACACAGCAGTCGAAAGGCTACGCGTTCGTGGAGTTCGAACACGAGGGCGACTTTACGCGCGCATACCACACCGCGCACCGCCACGAGATCGACGGACGAACCATTCTGGTGGACTATGAGCGCAGTCGCGCGATGCCCGGGTGGAAGCCAAGGCGACTCGGTGGTGGACTGGGCGGTAGGAAGGAGTCCGGGCAGCTCCGCTTTGGTGGTCGAGATCATCCGTTCAAGCCGCCTGCTCGACAGGTGTTTAACAGTTAACTGAGCATATCATTTTTTAGGGCGAGCCCATATTCTTCTTTCTGAAGCAGTAAATGCCAGCCCTCAGTGCGCACTGCTGCGATTTCCAAGTCGCCGGCTTCCAACTCAGATGGGACGGATCACGTTCACGTCGCAGCTTTCAAATGAGCAGCACCGCGTGGACTGTCTACGATTTATTGCCGCACCACCTGTTAATAATAGAGCATTTGTACTACCCACACGCCCTCAAAGTCAGTCTCTGCTACCATACAGAAGTAGCAGTATGCGACGAACTACTGCTTATGAGCAAGAACCTCTGCTTGGCCTCGCAGTCCTTGCCACCGTGTTGCCGCCGCCATGGTGAGATTCTGCAAGACTTCAAATGGCAGTGTAACCATGGCTTCAGAGCGTAACGTAACTGCGGTACTTTGTAATTTTAGGTTCAGATGCACCCTTTTCAAAAGCCCAATTTAGTGCGCTGTTTGGACATTCGAGACTCGACTCCCACCAGTGCACTGCTCATTTTGTGTAGATACTAATAAATTATTGCTCACATGACATAAATAAAATAATACGAACCGGCTACAGCGCCACTCTTTCTGTCTGAAGCTTACTTTGGCTTGCTTACAATTCCTTAAATTACTAAATACGATTGCATGAAGTGACAAAACTCACGAAAATAGACCGTGTAAAGCGAGGGGGAGCAGCTTTGAAACCCCAGTGTACTTCCGTCTTGGAGAAAAGAAGGCCGCAGTTATTGATTGACCTGCTGCAACGCGCCGCTCGAGTCGCTGTCGCCGCGCCTCAGTTCCCCCGCCCGCCCGCCCCAGCCGCGCCTCCTTCGTCTCTGCGCGGGGCTCGGGTCGCTTGCGCACTGCAGTAAGCGCCGACAACCACCCGCGCGACCGGCAAAGGCACTCGCTCTCCATCCCGCGTGAGGGTTTGTTTGCGTGCGTGGAGCTTTACTTTTCTTTCGACGCACGTCGATTAAATAATCGATCCCGCAGCAAGAAGATCACGGCGACCAAGGAAGCGCTCGTCGAAACAACTCAATTGCTCGTGTAAGTGGCTTGTTTGAAAGAGGGTGTGGTGTGTGCTTTTTCTACTTCTCTCGCTTGGTTTGTATGCTTTACGATACGTTCTACGCGTGGCGTGGGTGTGAGAGAGAGAGTGTGTGTGTAAATGCTTTTTGATGGTGCTGGTTGTACTGGCTGTAGAGCGGGCAAAGATCTCACTTGTGTGTGTTGGTATTTGTAGAGCGTGACAGAAGGCGACGCACGAGGAAACCAAGCGCGATCTCTCTCGTGCTGTAAATAATTGTCTCGTGGTGAGGCGAACGAAGAGAGCTTCTCGCGGTCGAGCATCAAGGTGGGTGCATTGAGAGCGAGCAAGTCGCTATGCCACGTCTCACAGTGAAATGGGGAGTTAATGATGCTAACTATGTCTGTGCACTCATTGTTTTCAAATGTCAGGTAACCCACCAGTGAGCTTCAATGGACTCGCACTCTTTTGTTGGCGATTTCGGCATGGGTCTTCCGAGCGACAACAGGTACCTGAACCAGTTCAACCTCGGTGGTGGCGCCATGGATCTGAATCCCACCGGACTGGATTTCAGCGCCGGCATGATGATGATGGATACAACTTCAATGCTCGATGGCCCCGCGGCGTCTTCTGCTGCTGGCATGATTGATTTTCCGGATGAGCTGAATTCTCCCACCAGTGCTACCAGCAACACGACGACGTCGGCGACCTTGTCTGCCGCGCTGTCGACCCCAGTAGCTACGGCAGCAGACGCGATCCCGTTCCCCGCGTCGCTGGCGACCGAGTCGCTGAACGCGATCCCGATGGATCCGATGCTGAACACGATGCCGAACGGCAACAACCGTGCCCAGCAGCCGGCCAACAGTATGGGCATGGATATGAACATGGGCATGGGCATGAATGGCGGCATGAACATGGGCATGAACCCAAACATGCAGATGAACATGAACCCGGCTGCAGGCTTTGTCCCAGACGCGAACCAGATGTTCATGCAGAATTACAACATGCAGCAGCACAACATGATGATGAACCCGCAGGCGCAGTTCTACTTTCAGCAGCAACAGCAGCAGCAGTACATGCGAATGCTCCAGCAGCAGCGATATCAAGCCATGCAGCAGCAGCAGAACGCGTTGATGCAGCAGCAACAGCAAATGCAACCGCAGCAGTTGCAGCAGAACCAACAGCAGCCAACGCAAGCGGCAGCTCAAGCTCTTCGACAGCAGGTTCCTCAGCAGCCGATTCAGATGCCGATGCAGCCATCACCAGTTGCCATAGGGAGCGCGCAAACTGCTCAGCAGCCAGCTCAGGCGAGACCGAACCAAGCCGGGATGATCCCAACAGCGACTCCTGTTCAACGACAGTTCAGTGGTCCCACCCCTGGTACTGTTGGTGCTACTTCCACGACTCCTGCTACTGCTGCTACCAATGGCGGGCCTACTCCAGCAGCTCAAGCAAATGGTGCAGCCGGAGGGACACCTGGAGGGACACCTGCGGGAGCACCTCGGGCGACATGGCACTCGCCAGCAGACCAAGCGCTGCGAAAAGAGATGCTGAACCAGATCATGCGTGTTTTGCGAAATCAAGGATCAAATGCGCCACCGAACTGGCTGCAAAAGCTCCCAGAGATGGCGCATCGGTTAGAGGACGAGTGTTATCGGATAGCAGCGACCCGAGCGGAGTACGCCAACACGAGTACATTGCAGACTCGACTGAAGAACATTGTTCGTGCAGCTCAGAGCCACCAGCGAGTGAGCCGATCGACAACGCCAAATCCAGTCTCATCGACGACAACAACTCCAAGCGCCACACCAGCAACTGCATCGCAGGTGTCAACTGCAACTCCAGTCCCATTCCCAGGTGTTCAGCCTGCAACTTCTACCCCAGCAACTGTGCCCACTGCGACTATTAAAGTACAAGATGCAGCTCAAGCAATCCAGATGCCGCCCGAGTTGCAAGATCCACCAAAGCAGCAGTTGACGAAGATGGAGCCAAACCAGCAGACGCCGACAAACTCAACGTCGTCGTCGATCATCGATGCGCTCATGTCTGACAAGGTGTCAATGCCTGAGTCGAGCATCTCGCCTCTTGCGCAAGCGCCACCGAGTGATACGTCGAACACTTCGAACTCTGCTGCCGCGATCGCTGCTGCGAATCGGAGCAGATCGGCGCAGATCATTCGTCAATTCAAGGCGAAGGCGCAGCAGGTGACGTCGGCGTTGGATGAAACACAGACTACGGAGTACCACAACAAGCTGAAGTCGATGACAAGCAGCGATATTAAGACTGCAGGCTCGAAAGAAGTGCTTCAGCGGCAGCAGCAGCGGCTCTTGTTGCTGCGCCATGCCATGTGGTGCAAGGCAAACGAAGGCTCTTGCACTGCAACTCTGAGTTGTGGTGAGATGAAGCGTCTCTGGCAGCACATGGGTGCTTGTCAGCACACGAACTCATGCTCGTACAGCCATTGCATTTCGTCCAAGTACGTGCTGTCGCATTTCCAGCAGTGCGCGAACCCGAAGTGTCTGGTGTGCCAAGTTGTCCGGTTTCCTGTAGAGGTGAAAGAGAAGAATGGCTTCTTGATGATGGACGCTGACCGAGCGCTCCAACAGATCTATGCTGTGACCCAGCGACGCCAAAATCAGGCAGTGACTCCGACTCGGCCGAACCCAGCAGCATCGAGTCAGCCTCAGACTACTCCGCAGCAACCGCCCCAGGTCACTGGCTCCACTCAGCCAATGCCGATCCCGATGCCCCCGCAGCTTCAGCAAAATGGAACGAGTCAGCCGTACCAGCAAACCCAACCGCAACAGCCACTGTCGATGCCTGCTGCTGTAGGAGGTGGTGCAGGGATGGCTGCGAACACCATGCCAGTTCAGCACATGAACCAGTCGAACGGGTACGCTGCTAACGGTGCAGTTTCTGGTGCGCCTACGATGGTGCGTCCTAACCCTCAAGTTCAAGTCCCGACTGCTGGCAACATGGTTCAAAGTGGTCAAATGCAGCCAGGAGTGATGATGGGACAGAATGGCAACATGCAAAACCAAATGGCTGGCGCTGCTGCCACTGCAAACGCGAATGACGCGTTCGTTGCTAGTTTGACCGAAGAAGACCGCCGCCAGCTCACGATCATCCAGCAGAAGTTGCTCGGGTGGACTCTTGAGCAGCTGAACGGCCACTGCAAGAAGCTCGAGAGCCTGGGGGAGCAGATTCGTACCCAGATGAACTCGATCATGAACGAGTGCCGACAGCTATTGCAGCGAGCGAACACGACGCAGGATCTGACCGTGAAGGGGCAGTTTGAGAAGCAAGTGAACGAAAAGCGAGTGACTCTGAAGAACCTTGACGTAAAGTACAAACGATGCAACAGTCAGCGGCGTATTGTCAAGCACATCATCAGTACAAGATCGCCAGCTGTCCCCGGCGCCGGAGTGTCTTCAGTCGCGCCTACAGCAGGTGCAACGGCTCCACCGATGTCGATGGCGATGAACCAGCCTCATGCAAACGCGATGCAGCCCATCGCAATGCCGCCGCAGATGCAGATTCAGCAACCACAGCAAATTCCGTTCTCGCCATACCAGCAGCCTCAGCGAGGTCCAATGGCTCCTTCACCGATGCTGGGCCCACAGCAAACGACTCAGATCATGCCGCAAAACGTGGTAAAGCAATCGCCCGATGACATCTTGGGAGAAGAGATTGAGATGCCAGCAGGGATTGATCTGGAAGCTGCGGGGATGCCACTCGAGATGCCTCCTGATCTGCAAGAGCCTGCTTCGTCCAGTGTCCAGTCGTCTACTTCCGTGACTCCTGCTGCTGGAGTGCAACAGACAATGAAGAAAGAGCTCCAGCCAGCACAAGCTGCGCCTACTGCCCAACAGCCAACTCCGAGTCCAGCATCGCAGGCGAAGAAGCCTGCTGAAGAAGCTACGGTGAACCCACTGACGATGAACAACTCAAAGCTGAACGCGATGATGAAGGAGCACCGACGGATGGACAGTGTAGGTGCAGTGAAAGCTGAGCCGAGACTGCCTGAGAATATTGCTGGTTCTGCTGCATCAACGGTAGAGAACGCCGGTGCAAGTGCGGGTGCTATCGTACCAGTAGCCGTCGCAGTTGCTGGAGCAGCGCAGACATCTCCGACTCCTCCAGCCGACGCTCCAACTTCAATGCTGAATGAACTGAGCAACGAGGATCTCGAGGCGCACATTGAATCGTTAGTGACGTACTACAACGCGACCATGTCTCCGACGCAGTTGAAGAAGCGTCTCGAAGGCTTGCTAAAGGGAATGATGGAGCACAAGTTCGGCTGGGTGTTCAGCAGTCCTGTTGACCCAGTCGCGCTCGGCATTCCGAACTACTTCAAGATCATCAGACGCCCCATGGACCTCGGAACGATCAAGAAGAAGCTGGACCTGGGCATCTACAAGAACCTGCACCAGTTTGCCGTCGACGTGCGGCTGACGTTCAACAACGCGAAGACGTACAACAGCGAAGAGCAGGACGTGTACAACCTTGCGAAGGACATGCTGGCGGACTTTAACGCGGAGTTGAGGAAGCTTGAAGTGGAAGTGAATGAAGAGGAGCGTGCTGTGCGCGAGAAGGAGAGCTCGTGCCGTCTATGCGGTGTCGAACGAATGGTATTCGAGCCTGCGGTGCTGTACTGCAACGGAGAGTGCAACAGTCGCATCCGCAGGAACTGCTACTACTATACCTCGTCGGACAACAAGTACCACTGCTGCCATCCTTGCTACGGGAACCTGACTGACACTGTCAAGCACAACGAAGGCCGCGTGTATAAGAAGACGGAGCTGTCTCGGAAGAAGAACGACGAAGTTCACGAAGAGCCGTGGGTGCAGTGTGATACGTGCAACCGATGGGTGCACCAAATTTGCGCGCTCTTCAATGGCAAGATCGATGCCGAGAAGAAACCGCAGCAGGTGAAGAGCGAAAACTCCAAGGGGAACCCTGCGAGCAGCAGTAATACTTCATCCAGCACGCCGTCAATATCGAAAGAGAATGGTGGATCTATCGTCTCAGCGCATTCGATTTCGTCGACGCCCGGAAGCGAGTTTCTGTGTCCAGAGTGTTTGCTCGACCATCGGAAGAAAGAGCCGCAAAAGTACAAGATCGGCCGTCACGCATTCAATGCGAAGGACCTGATGCGCACAAAGCTGTCGGACTACCTCGAGCGACGGATTTACAAGGCGCTGCAGGACGAGCGCGAAGACGAAGCCAAGTGGACGAACCAGGACGTGAAGGATATCCAAACTGCGGAAGGGCTGACGGTGCGCCAGGTGTCGAATATCGAGAAGCAGCTCATGGTGCGCGACAAGATGTTCCAGCGGTACAAGGATTCACATAAGTACACGTACGAGCATCGCTTCAAATCCAAGTGCATCTGCATGTTCCAGGAGATCCACGGCGTCTCGGTGCTGCTCTTCGGCATGTACGTGCACGAATTTGACGAGCAAGAGGCGGACTGCAACGCGCGGCGCGTGTACATCTCGTACTTGGACTCGGTCAACTACTTTGAGCCGCCCCACCTGCGAACAAAGGTGTACCACGAGCTGCTGATCGCGTACATGGATTTTGTGAAGCAGCTCGGATTTCACACTGCGCACTTGTGGGCGTGTCCACCGCTAAAGGGTGACGACTACATTCTGTACTGCCACCCGGAGAGTCAGAAGACGCCCAAGTCTGATCGTCTGCGTCAATGGTACGTGGATATGTTAGTGAAAGCGCAAGCCGAGAACGTAGTCTGGCAGATCACGAACATGTACGATGACTTCTGGCGCGACGACAACTCGGCGTGCGCGCTGCCGTACTTTGAAGGCGATTACTGGGTCGGTCTGGCGGAAGATCTGATTGAGAAGATTGAGTCGGAGAAGCCCAAGAAAGCAAAAAAGGCAAGCACGACGAAGCGGAAGACCGCGGAGACGAAGAAAGGCAGCAAGAAGTCAAAAGCGAAGAAGACTAAGCGGCGGAAGACTGGACCTGGTGTCGGCGAGAACGACGGCGAGAACATGTCAGACGGCGAGGGTGATGGTGACGACAACGAGACTGGCGACGAAGACAACGTAAGCGCAGTAGGCAGCGAGAAAGCGAAGAAAGAGACACTGATCACGTCACTGGAAACTGTGGACCGCACGATCACGGACCCGTTGATGAAGAAGCTCGGAGAAGTGATTGAGCCCATGAAGGACGACTTCCTCGTCGTGAAGCTACACCCGTGCTGTCGTGTTTGCAATACGACGGTGCTGCAGGGTGTGACGTGGCAGGATCTCAACACAAAAACTGAGATCTGCTTAAACCCGAAGACAGTGCAGACAGTGCTGTGCGACGCGTGCTACCAGAAGGCAAAGCTGACACCGAAGCTGCAGGCGCGTCTGGATGTGCTGACGCGCACGGAGATGAACATCCCGCTGAAGATCACAGACCCGGACGAAGTGAAGGACAGCGAGTTCTTCGACACGCGCCAGGCGTTCCTGAGTCTCTGCCAAGGGAACCACTACCAGTTCGATGAGTTGCGGCGCGCGAAGCACTCGTCCATGATGGCGCTGTACCACCTGGGTAATCCGAACCCGAACGCCTATATTTATGAGTGCAATGCGTGCACGCAGGATATCGTCACGGGCAACCGCTGGCACTGCCACACGTGTCCGGACTTTGATGTGTGCGACACGTGCTACGAGAAGGAGAAGCACGAGCACCCGCTCGAGATGATCCCGACGAGCGGTGCTGCGGGCGGAAGCGGCGGGGCGAATGGCGGCGGCGCGAACGGCGCTGCGTTGACCGAAGAGCAGCGCCGCCTTCGCGAGCACCGCGCGAAGAACGTGCGCCTGCACATGCAGCTGCTGGTGCACTCGAGCAGTTGCGCCGATGGGAACTGCGGGTCGTCGAACTGTGAGAAGATGAAGGAGCTGATGCGTCACGGCGCGCAGTGCAAGCTTCGCGCGTACGGCGGCTGCACGATTTGTCGCCGCGTGTGGGCGCTGCTGCAGCTGCACGCGCGCCAGTGCCGCCAGTACGAGTGCAAGGTGCCGCGCTGCCACGACCTGCGCGAGCATGTGCGCAAGCTGCAGCTGCAGCAGCAGCTCATGGACGACCGTCGTCGCGCGGCGGTGACGCAGCAGTACCGTCAGATGCAGAGTGGCGGCGACGAGAACGGCGGCCAGGAGCAAGGTAACGGAAGCGCCGAGGACGAGCCAATGGGCGCATGACAAGCGTGACGACACCCGTGACCAAAGGGTACAGTAGCATCAAGGAGGAGGATGGCAAGCAGAGCAAGTGGAGAGAGCAAAAGAAGGAGGAGGTAAATGTGTGACAGCATCTTGTTTTTTGAATAGGGAATTAGTCCAAAGCAGCAGCGAATGTGTATGTATATGCAGAGTTATTAACAACGGACGAGACAGGAAGAAGATAGAACGTCGAAGTGAGTGAAGCTGTGTTGTGTTTCGTCTTTCAAAGCATAATCGTGGTCGCAACAGCGTCGGGTGTTGTTGCATTGCTTCGTAGGGGGGATTTAGGCGCATTGCAGTCGATGGCCTTGCTCAATTTTTCTCTCTCTATGGACGGGAACCTCTTGACTGAATGGTCTCAATAGTGCAGTGCGGAACGGGTCTAAGCAGTTCGGCGACTGAGGCGCTTGGCTCGTCGTCGCACGTGCGAGCACGGACGCTTGCCGTGGTTCGCCTGGCATTGGAATAGGTAGATAGGTTAGCATTGCACTTCATCAACCAGTCGCTATGTAGTTCAATTCAGATGTCGTGTTAATACCTTCTTTGGTCGGCGCGCGTTGCGGTTGAGCAGCTCCATGGCGATTGGCGTCTCCTCCGCGAGGCGGATGCGCTCGAACGAGGCCTCGAGCGACTCGAACGCGTTAGCGAAGTGCGCTGGCGCAGCGTTGACCGCGACGTTGTTCAGGAACGCTGGCTGACGGACTGTCGTTCATCATAACATGAGCACCATACGCATACAACAACATTTTCAAACGGTGAGTGCGAATTCGTTTGCACAATATGCAGAGAATTCTGAAAGGTGCAATCGATATGCACAGATAGAGCGCTCAGTCTAGTAACCGTGGCATACACACGTACCAGCAGCGGAGGAGGAGGCAAGCGTCCATGGCGCCAAGGCGCTGCGCAGAGCAGGCACGGCGATGCGGCTTCCGATCATGATCGTTGCTTTGCTTTGCTTGCGTTTCTGGCAGGCTTTGATTTTGATGGCTCCTGCAAATGACCTGTCATTCTGTATATTTTATGCGTTTCCAATATTCGTTAATAAGACGAAGAATGGAATCCAGGCCTCCTTTGTTAACTAAGATAAATAGTAGAAACGCGCTTAAGCGAGCATAAAGTATTTAGCGAATGGCCGCACAAACTTGTGTGGGTGGTTTCTAAAACCTCACCCAAACTTGAACCAAAAAGGGATGAAAAACACGAAACATATTCGAGCTCAAAAGTGGTAGCTCATTGTCTGCTTTGTTTACCCAGTTGGCGAATGCTGGGTGACATAAAAGGGCTGAATATGCACAGAATGCGTAAGTTTATACGCTTCGAAACAGTTTGCAGAAGGCCCTGTTTGCATATTCTCCAGACTCCTCAGAGCAAAAGATCGCTGCGCGCGTGCAGCTGACGCGCTGCTACGTGAACAAGTGGCGCACTACAGGTGGGCCGAGCGCTTCTGGAACGGCGAGCGTAAAAAAACTCGGCGGCGTCTATCGCGTCCGTACCGTCCATGAGCATGGCAGCACGAACGATGGCGTCACGGCGCGTGTGCTTCTTGACGGACGCAGAGGGCAACTGGGCGTACGTGCGCAACTTCGCGCGCCAGTCGACGTGTCTGCGCGTCAAAGAGCAGGCGCAGGGGACGTCACCAACTGAAGCAGGAGCGGCCATTAAAGAAGAGCTGGAGCTCAACGACGACTGCTTCCTCGTCTTCGGCGGCGACGCGGGTGACAAAGGCGGCGAGACCCTGCAGTGCGTTTAACATGTGCTCTCTATGCTCAGTATGGATACGCTTATGGGTATGGTACTGCCTTATTAATGTGCGTCGGTGACTTGGCAATGAAGATGCTATGAGCAGTTGGTGCGACTGAAGAAGAAGTATCCGGATCGCGTGGTGCTGCTCGTGGGCAACCGCGACGTGAATAAGATGCGTCTCACGTCCGAACTGGACGATAGCGAAATGGACTTTGACGCGATGGCCAGAGGTGCTGTAGCTTGTGGGTTTTTGCTCTGTGTGAATTGCGTTGCGTTGCAACATTAACACATGCACATATTGGACTTCCAGAGATCTACGAAGGACCTATTTGGGTTCCGCAAGACAAGCGCGTGACCATCAAGAGCTTCCTTGCAGGTCAGATCAAGAGCAATAGAGAGCGCAACGGAGAGAAGAACGATCCAGATGGTGACGTAATGGACGAACAGTTGCTTCAGGCAGCGAACACGAAAGTTAACCGCCTCAAGTGGATGCTGGAGCACACGATGGGCGCGCAGGGTGATTTCGAGAGACGACGCAAGGAAATCGCCCCGAGAACTAAAAAATTACAAGCAAAAGCACCAAGCGACGAGAGCGTGCTGCAGTCATATCTGGACAGCGTTCAAGAGGGCGGCGTGTTGCGCGAGTACCTGGAGTTGGGCAGTCTAGCGTTCATTGCTAACGACACCTTGTTTGTCCATGGAGGCATCATCAATGGAGCTGCTTCCAGCGATGGTGATGGAAGCACTTCGTCTCTTGGTCGAGTCCCGAATGCGTCTTCAACGCACTATCGATCCGTAACTGAGTGGGTTGAGCAACTCAACGCCTGGTACCAACACGAAGTGCAGGCGTGGATTGAACAGCCCACGTGGACTCCAGATCGCACGACTCGCGGCGGGAACGAGCTGCTCAAGTATGCGCTCCCAGACTACTCAGCGAGTGTGATCATGGGGAGACACTTGCAGTCTTCTGGGATGCCGACTCGACTCCCAGTAGATGTGGTGCAGCAGCTTTCTGAAAGTGGGATCAAGCGACTGATCGTTGGCCACACGCCGCATGGAAACTGTCCGACTGTGATCAAGCAGAGGACGTTAGATAGAGCTGGTGAAGTCTCGAGCACTTGCTTTGAAGAAGTGATCATGTGCGACACCAGCTACAGCAATATGAAGGCAGATGACAACCGAGGCGATGCTGCAGCGGAGCTCGTGCTCGACGTCGACGGACGCGTGCATATTCACGGTGTTTTAGAAGACCAGCGATCAATCGCTTTCGCTTCCGACGATCCGATTATCGGTCGAGAGCTTCGTGACGGCACTCAGGTGAAGGCGAAACTCGCAGTCTCAAGCGCAGACGGAGAAAACGAGGACGAGTACTTGGTCTACTCTGTCAAGAACGGCTTCTCATACACGTACCACTACCGAAAGCTGCACGAACTCGTCGAAATCGGCTTCTTGGACTGATGTGAAACACTGTTTGCTGCGAGTGTTGGCAAACAGCTGCTCGAGGTCGTGAGGTGAACAGTGAAGGTAAAATGAGCTGAGCTCGTGAAATGAAATTGGTTTGCCACTGAAGGCCAGACACCTGTATACTTGACAACCTGCTCAATAAAATGCCAATGGACATGGGGGAAGTCGGTCGCGGTCTCATGGGGAACAACGGCGATGAGCGCGATAATGTCAACGGATTCTCAGTCATTAGCCAATGCGGTCCAGGCTTCGATGACAAAGATGAGACAGACGCAGTAGTCAAGTCATGCGAAAGAAGAAAGTCACTTGCCGCGATGGAAGCATCTGCTGCGTTGAAGTGACACATTCGAGTGGGATCCGCAGAACGGAAGCAATATTGCGAACATAGATGAAGGAGCACGCAAGGCGACCATCGAACAAAACGACCGGCGCAAGCGCAAAAAGAAACAACTCACCAAGCAACTGACACCTTCGATGTCCTGCTTACGACGATTGATATGATCACTCGAGATGGGCTGATGCTTCTGATCACGTGCAAGGAATCCTGAATGATCCGCCTCGCGATGCATGGTGCGTACAAAAAATGAGGTGGCCAGCCCCCAAGGATGCCTGACTTCCACCTGCTGGTGCTACGCATGAAGCCTCAAACAGGATCAGCGAACTGCTTGCATTCGACTACCACACGGAGCTCGAACGAGAGCAAGGCCCTCCACAG